>WKFP01013767.1:15341-65584 GCA_011057875.1 Pterocles orientalis
ATACACCTAAAAAAAAAAAAAAAAAAAAAAAAAAAGAGGGAGAGAAAGGGAGATTTTTCTTACACTCTTTGCTAGGATGTGCTGTGTACTTTTGGCTCGTCTCCGGGCAGGACTACATGCTGCAAAAAGAAGAACAGGAACACTGTTAGGGTGCAGTGGAAATGGACAGGATGAGGTTACATGTCTCTAAAAGTCCTCTGTGAGAATACATTGGGGTCATGGTGGGGAAGGGGGAAAGAAGAAAGGGTTTAAGGAAGATCCAGCTGAAACAATCCAAAAGAGTCCTTTTTAATGTCACCTCAGAGACCATGCTCCATCTATACAATACAGACATCTGTAGGCATTGGGCAACAGCCTTCCCCAAGTTTCTGCACCTCTCCCATAGGCTTCCAGAAGGAACCATCCTCCTTCCTGAGTTTTGATTTGCCCTTTCACCTGCCAGTGTTTCAGAAGGAAATGATCTGCTTTTTCCATCCAGTCAGCTTCAAACATGACTAGTGTATACGTTAACTTTGGAGAGTCCTATCATTTTATCTAATAGGGACTTTTTCAATAAGCTCAAACTCCTTCATGATGTAATTTCACTTTCATTACATGATGTCCAAAGCACACCATCTGCACTAAGCCTAGTCTTCTCAATCCTCAAAATGACCCATTCAATTCTTTAACTTGGGGCATTTTGCTTAAAGTCTATTTCTCAATTTTGTTTCTGTGGTGGGTTAACCTTGGCTGGATGCCAGATGCCCACCAGGCCCCTCTATCACTCCCCCTTCAACACAATAAATGGGGAGAATAAGATGAAAAACTCGTGGGTCAAGATAAAAGCAGTTTAATTAAAGCAAAGGCCAAGGCCATGCACAGAAACAAAAGGAAAATGAAGATGTTATTCTCTACTTCCCCTCAGTAAGTGATGACCAGCCACCTCCCAGGAAAGCAGAGCTTCAGTGTGTGCAGCAGCTGCTCCTGGAGACAAACACAGGAACAAATGCCCCCTCCTCCTCCCTGCCCTTGGCTTTTATGGCTGAGCTGAGGTCACATGGTATGGAACAGCCAATCCGGGTCAGCTGTCCCGGCCCCGCCCCTCCCAAGCTGTGTTACACACACCCTGCTGGCTGCCAGGGTAACACTCAGCGCTGTGGGGCTGCTGTGGGGGTACCAGCTCCATCTCAAACAGACCCAATGCAATTTCTTAAACCCATGAAGAGGTCAAAATTGTATAGAGTGAAGTGATGTAAACACTTGTTGTTTCAGTTTGACTTGAAACTTGCCTGAAAGACTCTGTGATACTCGCAGCTCTCCCTCTCATCATATCTCACCCTTTGCTCTTTGAAATTACTGCTCTGCCTTGTGTTCAGGCCAGAGGAGCTACAGGATTTAGCAGCCAAATTCAGCTGCTAGATTAACCTGCCAAATTCAGAGAATTAACTCCAGCTCTAAGGGCTGACCCTGAGGGCAAGGCATCTGAATGGGGGTTTCCTATTCAGGCTCCATGTCTAATCCAAAGGTTCTGAAGGACCAGGAAGGTTTGTTATGGGATGGTGGGTGACTCTTACTCTCCAGGTAAGCTTTCCCTTACATTTTTGGCATACATTCAACTCCAGGAATGACAGTGCTTGTTACTGCTATGCATTAATGTTCGCAAAGGGTTTTGAAGCTGTGGAAGCAGCTTGAGGTCATCCAAGGCTGCTCGTTACTGCAGCCAAACTCCTCTCCTCTGATGGCGGGAATGACAAGTGACCGGGCTTTCCAGGGCTCCAGTACAAGCGGAGCTGTCAGTGGGACCAGAGTCACTCTTCCTAGACAGCTTGTGTTTGTTTAAATGCCAGCCCTCAATAACCAGTGAGGATATAAGTGCTGAGCATTAGCACCCCACTGGATATAAATAAAGTTTTGGCCTATGCTGTGCCCATAGTGAAGCACAGCAGTAACACAGGAGGTGGCCGATCCTGTCCAGGGTCCCTGCCAGTGACCGGCTGCAGCACAGGGTACTTCCACGCTGAGCTCACCAGAAGCAAGTTATCTGCCTGTGGAGAGCTTGAGAGTGTGCTAAGCTGTCAGTTTGATTACAGTCTGTTTTGCATCGCGTGGTATCCTTAGGGATCCCTAATGCCTTCTTCTGCAGGACATTTTTTATATTTTAAACCCTGGTGAGTGTGGGATGAAAACCAGACAAACATAATGAAGGTGGGTTTTTTCTTAGGAATATGTTGTAACCTGTTTTTGAAGCTGCTGTAATCACCTGTACTTCTGGAATTTAATCATGTGAGGACTAGACTAATTGCTCACAAGCAAAACACTCAAGCACAGAAAAGGTTAGTGACGCAAGGAACTATCTTGTCTCACCAATATTTTAGTATTTTACTGGACAGTGTAAGGAGCACAGTTTATACAGATTTCTAGCAGAAGCAAGTACTGTTGTGCTGTTATTGGTGCCCAGGTTGGTGCCCAAGGAACAACACACAAATGTGCCTAACGGTAATAAATTTGCATGATTTCAGAATACGTATGATCCACAGTCCAACTCACTGCCTGTTATCTGCCAGAGAGAGTGGCAAATGGCTTACAGGGGCTGAAGAAAGGCAAGGCATGAAAGGGAAGTCACAGCACCAGCAAACATGCAATTACTTGAATAGCCATTGAAAGGAGAGTGAATCACGGAGGTAGCCAGAGGAGACCCACTTGCACAGGAACACAGTAGCAGCAATGCAAACAGTGGGGCTCCAGTGCTCTCCCTGCTGACATTTTTTTCTGCAGGTAGTGGGAGCAAGAAGGGAAGAATGAATCCTTGCAGTTGGTGCTTCTGGATTTTATGCAAAAGGATGTTTGTACGCTGCCCAGCTTTTGTGCAACAAAAACAATTACAGTGATGGTTCACTTTGTCATTTCCACTTATATTCTGAAATTAAGCAGCTGAGAGCTCATGCTTGCAGCTTGCAAGTAAAGATCTGATCTGACCCCAGCAGTTTTCCCTGCTTTTACCTGCTTTCTTGTTGCTGAAATATGCAGCCATTGGGTTTAAACTAATTTGTTCAATCAAATGCAGACTGCGCTTTGTCCGGTTCTTACTCTTCATTACAAGCAATTAATGTTAATCATGCATTCATTTCCAGGGCATGGCTTTGGAAATGTTCCACTTATTGAGCCAGCAGACTTAAATTCAACATTCATACAGTTCACCCAGTTCATCTGAGCTGCTAACTGCTTGCAGAACTTCATTTTCTTTTCTATTACACAGAATAGCCACACAGTTGCAAGCTGTCACTTTAGCAATTACCTCATAGGTATATCAACACCAATTCCAGATCTCCCCGTTTCGCGAGCGCAAAGATTTTACACAGCCACAATGTCGAAGCACCTGCGTGGATTAGCTCCAAAGACAAGCAGCGAGCACGGGGCTGCCAGCAGAGCACGGCACAGCACAGCAGAGCAGATGAGCTGCTCACTTCAGAGATTTCCCTGATGCTAAACACCCCGTCCCTCTAAAAGACAACACCGTAGCGGTTGTTACAGTTTTGATGTACTCACATTTGGATGAAATCACAGTGGTGAAAACTTCTAGATTTTCGTCGCTGCAGCTGTAAATCTGGTGCATTTTCCACCTCTCCTTCCTCACTGCCTTTCAGCTTCATGCAACTGCTCTGAACTTCTGGTAAATAGGTTTCACTAATCCAATCTGGCTCTGTGATCATTGTCCAGATCTACAAAGGACAGACTGATGCTGTGATCTCATCTCATTCCATATTCTTTATTGCAACATTTTCTGCTCCCATCTGCCTTTCTATGAATACTATTAATGCAAAGATTTAATTTAGCTGGTACTTAAGTCTCTACTCAGATAGGAGCGTTTTATTTAATGTCTCCTTTTACCAGTTCGCAGAGTCCTCTGCAATAAATGGCTAATTAAAGTCTGTTCTGTGCAGCCAATGTATAGGCAAATAAACATTTACTGTACTGCAAGGATTTTAAAAATAAGTTGGATTAATACTTTGTGTACTTTAACACACTTATTGTAAAAATTTGCTCCTCCCTTATAATGAGGAGCTGATTCTAGGTGTATTAAGAAAAGCATTTTGTGCTTTACCTTTTAAGTTCATAAACTAGTACCTGAATCCTGGGCACTTCAGTGTGAAAATTTCAAATGCAGATAACTAAAGAAGGGCACATCAGGCAGACATACATGCCTCCTGCACTCCAGTGGCTGCAGAGGGAGGGCAGATGGCTCAGCTATAGATGGGTTCCTATATGACTTGATGGTTCTGGGGCCCGATTCCATATTTATGCACTTCAGTAAAGGGTCTTCTTGCTAAAGCTTTTCACTCCTTAGTGCTCCCATCTGAATTTAGTCCTTTCCACATATATGAAAATCAGCTCCCTCAACTTCTGGTGACTTACTGCTGCCACGCACATCTAAGCTTGAAAATCTTCATTTGCAGGCTCCAGCAACTGATGTAGCAGAAACACTTTCAACTGTGAATAATGATATTATGTCAGTCTGATGAAGAGCCTTCATTACTAGCACGTGTGTGTAATTAACACAAAAACTAGCGCTGTCTTCTCCTACAGATGTCTGCCACCAACAGTCCCAGATGGAAAGTGCCAGCAAACATGAGCTGTCACTGTCATATTCATGTAATGTTTCTTCTCTGAAATAATAAATATTGGTCAAATACACATCTCAAGCCTGGAAGCATTTGGGTTGAGTGGAAGGTGTTGCTGTTTCAGGAAAGAAACAAGTAAAGAGAAGCTGGTATTACTTGCTACCTCCTAGGGCAGCCTCCTGCCATCCAGGGACAGCAAAGCCATTGTGGGTCTGGGGGTATTGTCCCAGGCGACCGTGCCGTGTTTGAAATGGGCAGTGGGACGGCAATATAATCAACCAAAGTTCAATTAGTTTTTGATTTATTGCGCCACATGTTCTGCTTGTATGACTGATGTCATTAACATCAGGCTCGGCTGGCGTGTTCATCTGTCCCTACCCGGCTCCCTCTGAAGGCACACACACTCAACAGATGGGGAGCTGCATGGGCGCGAAGGCAATTGTTTATCCCCCTATTGTTCCTGTGTCAAGCAATCAAACCAAATCCATTACCCACCGAGAAAAAGATCAGCGCACCGTCCATTCAGCAGTGAATGGAGCAGAGGCAGTTATGCAGGGAGGTTTTAAAGCTTTCAAAGGATAAAAAAAAATAATGAAGAGCAACACTGAATAGTTGACCAAAAAAAAAAAAAAGCTATAACAAGTCTTACCCACCCTTTATTTCGGCTTTGGATATTCTGAGTCCTACGAGAAGAGGCATTTCTAGATCTGAGTCATTGTTTTCCTAATTATAGGCAGTACCTAACCATATTTTTAAGTCATATCTGGGGTTTAGCATTAGAACAAATATTTGGTGTTTCATCATGTTGAGAGGTGGTGGGAATGTAGAAACTGAAGTGAGGCTCAAGAGCTGTTACCAGCTGGCATTCACTGTGTTACAGGGTAGGTTTTGAGCAGGCAGGCTTTGAACACCTGTCTCTACAGGGCACTTGATGCTCTGGGGCTGAGTCACTCTGCACCGAGAGCTGATAAAAGGCTCTCACATCACTTCTAGACAGAAAAATAGGGCTCATGAGGGCCAATGTAATATGTCCCATCTGGGATCCTCATCTGGGAATGAATATTCCCTTGTTGATGAAAGGGAGTTTGCTGCTTTGTTTTGCCCAGGTCTTACAGGGCAGTAGAGCACAATGAGTGCCCAGGGTTTTTCAGGAAATCTTAACATGGCTTCAAGAGAAGGACTGCACATACTGGGCTACTTTTTCTAGCTGTCTGTGACTTATTTTGGACAAATGCCTTGGTTTATCTAGCTACAAAATAGGTGTGATAATACCTGCCAAGGAAGTGTACTACAAAGCTCAAATGCATGCAACTTGCTGTAGAAAAGCAGGCAGTAATTTCAGACTTGAGGAAGATGCTCTCAGCAATGTCCAGCCCAGGAGCTGCTTGCAGAGCCACTCCAGATGATTTCACATGGTATCTCCCTCCGGCTTCCTGCTGACCTAGCAAGAGTCTAGTCTGTGGTGGGAGTAGGAAAACAAGCAGTTATTGATTCTATGAATAATTTTTTTCCCAAAATTACATAAAATATCTAGAAACTGGGCTCAAATTTTTCCTCACTGCTAAGCACTATTAATAAACTATTAATTTAATCCATGTGGTACCACTGCAGCCGTGGGAAGACCCAAGAAAGTTTTTGTACCAGGGTGTATCTTTTGACTGAAGACTCTCAGTTCCTCGCCGTGGGCTGTGATATAGCTGTTCACCAAAAACCTGAATCTCCAGTGTTGTCAGTAAAGGATCAAAACATTTGCTAGTGCAAGAACCTGGTGACCAAAGGTGAACAGGGACAACTGAGGAGGCGGACAACTCAGGACATAAGAACAGACATATGGTGTCTGAGAAAACATCCGTCTAACCTGATCTGGAGGTCTGCAACAGGGAAGGTATTTGATTTTTGGGAATGTGGGCAGAAAGGAGGGAAAGGTGGAGAAGGGGAAGAGACTTATTTTGAGACTGAAGGAAAAAAAATGGTGAAAAAGCAGAAAGCTCGGTGAACCTTGTCAATGTGGCAGAAAATGGTGAAATGTCCCTCTAGGTGCTTTTCCCATGGGCTGGATCTGTTCAGTCACATTTGGAAGAAAAAAGTGTAGATGTTTGTCTTGTTTACCAAGTACGCTAGCGCTGGCAAACTTAGAAGGAATCAAATAAAAAAAATTAATTGTGGTTACAAAAACTGTAATTAAAACTTTGACTGATTTAAGATAAGTATCGGAAACCTCTAGACCTTATTTATCCTGGCCCTTTGTAAACAAAAGAATGCCTTTTCAGTGCAGCATTTTCTTCTAGTGAAGTCGGTGGGAAGCATCCTGATACTCTCAGCATATGCAAGGGATGTTGCCAAGGGATTCCCCGGTCCCCAGAGGCCAGAGGTCTTTCCAAGGCAGGTCTCTGACTTCTCTCAGGATCTTGTACCCTGTTGCGTAAGAGGTGAATCTAATCCATACTGAGCCACTTCAGCCTATTTCTTACTGTTAGCTGGGCAATATGATAAGGATAAACCCCAGGTATTTTTGGAATAGGATTGTCAACCAGAGGTATACAGTTAACCATTTAAAAATAAGATGGGATAAAACTGCACATGCATGCTGTGGATGTTTACTCTAAAATGCTTCTGCGTGATGCAATGCAAGTGGCAGTTTTTTGTGGAAGGAAAATAACTTGCTTTAATTTTAGGATCACAGAATTGCAACTGCCAATGACTGGAAAGGAAAACCAACAAAAAAACCCCAAAGTGTAAAGTGTGCTTCTCATACGTATTCTGTTATTTTTCTCTAAATTAAAGGAAGAGAGAAACAGATACGCTATCAACAACTCATACTTACAGAAGTCTGCAAAACTATTTAAAAACTAAAGTAGCACTCCATGGCTGAAAAGTCTGTAAATAAGTGAATAATTTTCAAAAGTAACATTTTAATTTGCATCTGGCAGGAAGCTGCTGTGACAGATTTTATCCAAATGGGAATAAGATCGAGGTATTTTTAAAACATTCTGAACTTTAAATTCACTATAAGTGACGAGTAGAGAGGGGTGCAAGAGTTGTGCAGTTTGAACAGGCTAGTGCACAGACTTCTTTGCTAATAAGGAAAGGAAACACCAGCTAGACCTGAAAGCCAGGCTGAAAGCATCTCCCCACAAATTACAGAAAGATACTGCAGGACGCAGAGGAGAAAAACAAGCCTGGTTGGCTCCTCTTAAAAAAGTTACATATAGATAATTGGACATTGACAAATTTGTCCTGAGCTTGTAAAACACACTTGAGTAAGTCCATACAATGATTAGCGAGAAACACAATGCCCAGCACTGCAAGGTTCAAGTCCAGCAGAGCTTGTGCCAACAGCAGGGATTGCATTGAGCCAGCATTAAAGCCAGGGCCAGGCTGAGCACCTGGAGGCTTAACAAGCTTTCATATACTGGTAATCCACAGAAAGCATTAAAAATGTCAACAGAAGAGCGATATGTCCAAACTGGGCTGTGACAACAATAGCTTATTAAGATGCTGAACTTTAATTACCTTTGTCCTTGATTTATTAATTTTTCAAGCTAATTGATCAGTGAGGTCTTTATTCCCCTGATAAAACACAATATTTTTGGATGGGGCTTTTTCACTCCCAATCTGTTCCTTTAAAACATTTTAAGATTATTTTGACTATAGGCTCCTGCTGGACAAACAAGGACATTAATTAAAGCTTGTCCTGTGGTTCCTGGATTTCACAGAATCACTGAATCACAGAATGCTAGGGATTGAAAGGGACCTCAAAAGATCATCTAGTCCAATCCCCCTGCCAGAGCAGGAACACCTAGATCAGATCACACAGGAACACATCCAGGCGGGCTTTGAGTGTCTCCAGAGAAGGAGACTCCACAACCTCTCTGGCAGCCTGTTCCAGTGCTCTGTCACCCTCACTGTAAAGAAGTTTTTTCTCATATTCAAGTGGAACCTCCTATGTTCCAGCTTGAACCCATTGCCCCTTGTCCTATCACTGGATGTCACAGAGAAGAGCCTGGCTCCATCCTCCACCCTCCAGGCTCCATCTTCCAAGGATTTGTGCAGTTCCCTCTTGCTGCAACTGCATACCACGTCTCACACCATACGGAGGGAAATCACTGCTTGGGTAATCAGGCACAAACTACTTAGGACTTCTCCCATGGGTAAGTCTAAAGAATGAGGCCACCTGAACTGTCACCTCACTTGTCTCTTGTGTGTCCTCAGACAGACATCAAGCTCCTTTTGCCCCGTGCAATACACATACTCTGCAGGATGAAGGTATTTGGAGGGTATCAGATGGCATCACCTCCTCTGGCTGAAGTCCTGTGTGAAAATGAGATTAAATTTAAGAGAGGACCATCATTATTGGCACTCGGAGACCCCAATGTTAGAAACTTAGAAAATAGGAATAGGAAGCTGGAGAAGCTGCACTAAAGTCACAGGATCAAATTTATGAGTCCCCTTTTGATACAGATTTAAGTTATGGTGCCAGTGTGAAGGAGCAAGATAGCACAGGAGATGGCTCTGTGCCAGAGGAGGTTTCAGAACAGAGTGGGAGCACCCGTATGGAATTGCTGTGTCTTGGAAGTGTGAGATTTTTGAGGTAGCTTTTGTGCAACACGTACATTAAATGACCACAGCGCATACAGCTGTGAGTCTGGAGGGGGAAATGGTGGTGGTGGTGGGGGGGCTCCCTCTGATGCCAATTAACCTAAAAATGTTTTTGGATAGATGAAACGGGGTATCTGGTCTCCCTGCTGGTTTGGTCTTTGGCCTCTCTACTGACACTGCCAGCTGGGGTGTCAAAGATCTTTTTCTTTAAGTACCTGACTTGTTTCTAGGAATCTGATTAAAGCAGATCGCCTCAGGTAACAAGAGGAATTAATGCTGCAAATACATAGGAGAGGATTTTCAGGCTCATAAGCTACATAGGAGGTCAGTCCTTTTCAAGTCACGTAGCCTCTGAGATCTTTGATTTTTGCAGAACTGATGACCTTTACTAGTCCTTCTCCTCTGTCCTGTTAGCCTTTACACTTAAACGCTTACCTTTGTTAATTCAGTTTTAGTTGTAATCTGTGCAGTTGATCTGTCCACTGCAAGGAAAGTAGTGTACAGAGGTAAGCCTGGGAGACAGAAAACCAAAAGGGAACAGGAAAGAATTTTTGGGGGTTTTGCAATAGACATGCCACATTCTCCTTTAATAACTACACAGTTTTAGATTCTACATCCTTCAGGTTTTTACTATGTTTTGTAAAATGCATGTTCGCATCTTAGATGTTCCCCTGAAGTGTGATGTTTCTCTATCCTCTCAACTTGGCCAGCCAAAAAGAGGCAGAGTCCTAGATCCTAGCTCTTCAACTTTTTATGTTATCTAGCCTGTAACCACATTATATATTCAGGCTTAATGTCTTAGCTGTAAGCAACTGTACGCATATGCCAGCACACATCACTTTTTTTACCAATGCCTTGTCTGCTATGCACATGCAGGTGTCTCCAGTGGAGGACACGCTTAGGCCTTCAGCATTCATCAGCCGACCCGGCGCTGGCTTTGCTCAGCGGGTTGGCATTTTTAGCTCGGCTCTGTTGGGTAGGTCCCTGACCTGTGCTTTACAGTTGCGGACATAAGAAGTCACCAGTGGTTATTTTCTATGCAAAGCTGTCCCCTAGCTCTGCGATCAGTTTTGCCAACCGAGTAGTCCTAATTTTAGGACTTCCATTTAAAACATAAACGTGGTAGGTACGAAGTACATCGGCTTGACCACACCAAGAACTAAACTTGGGAGATGGCTACGTGAAAGCTGCGGGACGTGCTATTCTGGGATGTACTAACTGCCAGAAATGCTAGTGGTGCCACTGCGAGAGGGTCTGAATGGGACCCGTGTGCTCCAGAAGTGGGAGCAGAGGCTGTCGCCCTCTAGGAGGGAACACCAAAGTGCCACCGCTCACAGCACAGCACTGACACAGTTTCAACTCTTCTGGCTTGGAAAGACAACCCTAGAGAAGGACTGATCCCCTGGAATAAGTGTTACAGAGCCTCTGAGTTTTTAGCAGTGAAAGGCAAATGCAGTTCAGGCTGTGTTGATGTTAGTTCCCATTTCCTGCGACTCAGATAAGCATGTAGTGACAGCTTTCACAAGGCAGGGACCTGTCAGTTGGAACATGGATTGTGACCACCAACTCTTCCACATAAACTAGTGAGCAACCATCTAATGGTCACTGGAGAGCCACCACAGGTCTGTGCTGGTGACCTAGAGGTGAATGACTTTGTCTGTCTGAATCCCTGAAGCATTCAGACCTCCGGTCAGGATTGAAAGGGGGTGTGGGGAGGGTTCTGATCTAAATGACCATTAATCTTCCTTAAGGCGAAAAGGTCATAAGAGCAAGTGATTCAATGTTAACTGGTTTTTATGCCAGCAAAAACTTCTTTATTTCCAATGCGGTCTTTAAAATATACAGCAACGCTTAAACATCCAAACTTTCACAGCGATTTTTTGAAAGTGATGTCAGCTTTTAGACAGATGACAAAGTCCACACACAGTGTCAGCTCCCCACAGCTGTGTCCATAGTCACACCGACAATGCCACACAATGGTGTCCTTAAATCCCAAAAGGCAAGCAACAATGCCACAGAATGAAGTGATAACGTATTGGAGCTGCTGACAATCAGTCTTTAACATGTGTTATCCATTTGACTGCAGGTGTAAATCAGCATTTCAATGTCAAGTTGCTAATTTAAGGCTGTATGGTCAAACATCCAAATCGTGTACCCCAGGAAAAGCACAAGTGTCTTGTCAAAGTGGGTCACAGTCACTGCAGGTCAGGGAACACAGAGGAAAAGTTCTGCATCAAGAAATCAGTATTTGTGCTATGATGTATGTATTTCATGATACAGTAGTATTAGATTAAATTAAATATTCAACAGGAGCTCAGACTACACTGTGGGCACAGTCATCGTTCTGTTCATGCTCATCGGGCTTCAGTGGCATACATGGTGCCAGCCTGCATGGCCGCAGAACCAAGCTTTGTGGCTTTACGGTGTGACGTGAATTAACACGGCTCTCCAAAAGACACGTCACATTTCCTCTACTTTCAATTAACTGTGCCACCTCATGGTTGTGCATTTCCCCCTTTGATTCCCATATTAAGAAAAACAAGGAAAATATCTGCTGCCATGTGTTGTATTTAGAGTTCTCTGAAAACCAAGTACATGGAATTTTTCATAAGAAACCAAAGACTGAAAGTATTTTTTTCATCCCTTCTCCTATTACCCAGGAAAGTCGTTAACTTAAGACCCTGATTAACATTCCATTGAGCTGTGTCAAATGGTTCTTCCTTTTACTGTTATTATTTGGCTGTACATTTTCTACCAATTCACTCGTGGCAGCTGTTGCAGTACAATGGGGAAAAAAGAAAATGAATGACATTTTAGTGGGTTATTTAACGGGAGCATACAACTGGCAAAATATAAAACCACATTCAGAAATGTTGCATCTAAGGGAACTGCAGCCTTCCTAATGATAGGCCAGGTTTGGGGATTTTTTTGTCTCAGTCTCACTGCGAAATTCAGAGTAAAAGGAGAAGCTTCTGCTTATTCTCATGGACAACGACACATAAAAAAATATACACTAAACATTTTGTAACAAACTGAGGCTGTGTGATTTCTCATATGTGCACTGCAGGTAAGTAGAAAGGTAAATATCTGTGGAAAAAATGCATGTGCAAAGAGAGCTGAAACACCGCAAATTCAGTCACTGACAGTCCTGCCACACCGTTGCTCAGAGGAACCCCTTCTTCTGCAGGTGGTCTGGTGACAAGTCAGAATTGGAACCAGGTTTTGAGGCAGGATTAGCAGAGGTACGTAGGTGTGGAAGACCCTCTTCTCACTGCTCAGGGCTGACACCGCGGCAGACAAGCAGCCTGTGTAACCGCTGCATGAGCTACAGCTCCTGGAGAGATGAGGAAAATGGTGGCATCACTTCCTGTATTCACCAGCTGGTGTCTGAATTTAAATTAAGTTCCTTTTTACTTAGGAAGAACACAGGAATGGTCTGGTGAAAAATGGAGACCATACCTTCAGGCCTCCCGCTGCATGGCATCAGGTTGTCCTCATCCCTTCTGCACAGAAATGCTTAATGCAGTGATGGATTTAATAGGTTGGAGCTGTTGAACCTGAGGCACACTGCATATGTCCTGGAGCACTGTGATGCTTCAGTAGATTTACTCCAGGGTTATGGAAAGTGCCTAGACATAGCTTGGCTGTATTTCTTAACCGTCACTCGTACTCATCCATTTTTCAGGTCTCAAGGAGATGGAAAGCCAATCGCAAGACAGGAGATGACAGCCTTTGCACACTGTCTTAAAGTGAAGATGGTGCAAGGAGGAATGAGCACACATGCGAACCTACCTGTGATTTCTTCCAAGTTTATTCATACAGGATGATGGTGAGATTTTGCAAATTTAGGCATGTTGGTTACATATTTTTTGCTTCATCCTCTTTTTGTTTTAACTGCTGGGAAAATCAGCACTGGAATGCAAAGAGGCAAGGGAAAAGAGAGGCCAGACAAACTATTGTACCAGCTGCCCTCATTTCTGTTGGTGCCAAGCAGCAACCCTGTGTGCTCCCAGTACCTTGTAAGGGGAGTGGGCTTTCCATTTTGTACTCCAGGTAAAACTATACCTGCTGGTAAACTATTTTCACGAGCACTACACATGCATTTTTTCATACTTGTTCCCCAAAACTAACCTTACCACTGTAGATGGTTTAAGCGATTAACCAGGTGGGCCAGGTTTTGGTTTGTGTTTGCCTGCACAGAACTCAGAGAACACAGAATTAGGGGAGAAAAGTAGCAGGTCAGTGTCCAGAGCAAGAAGCATGAATGTGGTAACTCCTACTCTAACAGGAGTCCTTAAAGCCTCTTCAAGCCATTCTTCTCTCATGACTGAATAGCTGTTGTTTATGCTTACTTAAAACCTATTAAAAAAAACATGGTCCAGACAAACCGAGCGTTTGTTCTTCTTTATAGAAAGACTGACAAATCCTTTTATGTAGTTATAGCTGTTTAAGGCAGAAAATAGGTCTCTGACTCCACAAGGAAGAGGAGGGACTCAAACAAGCCCTATTGCTAACAAGTATGACATAGGAGGATGGATAGTGTTGTCATTAAATATGCTATAGTAGTTACAAATACGTACTGATTACCCAGAGTGAGGTGTGCAGAAGCAGTCTTAAATGTTCATAGAAACACCATGCAGCAGTTCAGAGACTTTTATTTCTGGAATGCCTCTACTGTTGCTCTTGGTTGTCACCCATATCACCATCGTTTTGTCTGCGCAGTGCCAAGCTCACCAGGCAAACAACTTCGCGGGAGGAATCATTATGGTCTGTGACGCTAGTGAAAGCCTACTTTCTCTGAATGGCTTTTGTTCATAGTTACTTTATCGGATTGAAGTTAAGATGACAGACTTAAACCCTGCTCTCCAACACTTTCAAACAAGCTTTTATTTATCATAAGTAAAATATTATTTGTTATTTGCATTTCAGTGTTGTCTAAAGGCAATAACAGATCCGTCACAGATGGCTTAAGTAACAGAGGAGTAAAAGGAACCATAAGAACAAGTTACCCAGATTTCACACACATGCCCAACCACCACCAGGCACTCACAATTATAGTGCCACCCCAGTTCCACACACAAATGCCAGGCTCATGTGCCCAAAATAAGCATGTTCAAAGATACAGATACATTTGACCCACTAGCTTGTCTCAGTACAGAGTAGTTTAGCATGATAACACATGAAAAACTCCAGTAACTCTTCAGTTGTGAATAAAACTAACATTGCCTGGGAGCCAGGGCGTGACTCCTGTCACACCACCACCATTTGAAAGACAGCACTTTGGGGTGACTTAAGGTCCCTTGATTCTTCCTCAGAAAATTTCAACTAGTAACTAATTGGTGGTGGAAGAACACTTGTGTAGCTGATATTTGTAAGTGAGATTTCACAACCAGATTAAGCCAGTCAAAGACCCTGCTGCTGCCAAAGGGGTGGAAAAGAGAAATGGCTCTTCTGACAGCACCATCTGTTTATGTTGGGTTAGGTATTATATGAAACCCTTTGTCTCATCCATAAAATACAGATAGAGCCTATTATATCAGAGGGAGCTGTGAGGCTTAATTTAAAAACTAACAAGAGCTCCAGGTTACCTGGTTCAGGAAGTTAAGTGTGAGGTTCTGTCAGTTGAAAATGCAGCCTGCTAATAACTGCCATACTGGCATAAAGGGCAACTAAAAAGTGCTGGAAAGAAATACCCTACCTTCCTAACTAGCCCATCAAAGTACTCTGCTGCAGCAATGAAACCCATGTGCTGTTCAGTTCCCCAGAAAGTATATTCTCCACAGTCACAGCATGGCTGCCATGAATTAGGCTCCTGGAAAAAAAGATCCTCTTCTCGGGGCTCCCTACTGCTACCGCAGCCTGGAGAAAGACAGGAGTGGAAAGATTAAATGGGCCAAAAGATTATACACAAAAGGGTTTGACAAAAGGTTTTTTTCAAACATGGTGACTTTGCACAATGCAATAAAGTGAATCTCTCGCCCCTTGCTATTACAATATCAGCCTTCATGACAGAGATTCTTGTGGGCAATCTCAGCAGAGGACAAGATTCAGGAGGCCACAGAAATCAAATGTGTGTCCCAGCACAGGCTGAGGCATACCAGCAGTGCAGTCCTTACGGAGAGTAAACCCATTCTGTGATTAAACCCCAAATCTCCAGTCTTCAACCAGTATCCATCCACCTACTTTAACAGCATTAAAACAGATCCATTGTCAATATCCAGTACATACCTGTCCTCAGATTCTAGGACAGTACTAGCTTTATCAGACAAACACAAGAATGCAAAGGTGTAAGTATAGAGCCTTCTACTTCAACAGGGTGACTGAGCAGCACTCCCTCCTAGCAGAAAGAAACAAGCAGAACAGAGGTTATGAGGTTCTTGTGTTTGTCTTGTGCCATGGTAGCTGCATGAATCAGATGCTGAAAGGGTCCAACATGAAGTAGAATCTGATTTAAATGAACTATACGCACAACCATGTGCACTTTTTGAAAAAAAAGAAAAATAATATTAAAATTTTAGTTTCATTTCTCCCTTTCCCACTTCCCTTTCTCAGTTGACAGTCAACCAGCTGGTTAACTGCTCTGAACGTGTACACTCATTCCCACATTTAACCAGCGCTCCCAGCGGGGCACTGTGCAGCCATACGCTACACCACCACTTTTTAATATTGAACCACAGCACATTGCCACTTCCTTAAGCCGGTGGCTGCACTCGGAGTGACAGCACCCGCAGGAGCTCAGCAGAAGCAATTGCTTCACGGAGAAGCAAGATACAGTTGATCACTTCTTTCCACAGAATGCATCAGGAAAAGGGAGCTGTTGCTTCCACAGAGACAAAATGACCATGATGGATGACGTCTTGCTGTTACGTGGTTCCTGTTGCGCTACTCCTATGAATGCTTCATATAGATCTTAAAAGGAAAGATAAATATCTGACAATACATGTCAGAATTTTAACCCAAAGCAAACTTTCAGGAAGCCTTTTCCAAACATGTACGAAGTGTATAGTTTTTTTCTTAACCAAACAACAAAATGTACCCCAGTTTGACAGCCTTCTTGGCAAAGCCAGATGATAAAAGAACTCCCTTTTCCTAATTAAAAATTACCTCAATTATTTCTTAAATAGCACAACTTTTTAAAAATAAAATCACAGACAATTTAAATTAAAACCATAATTTGCAAAATAGTTTGGAATACCTAAAGTACCTAAAGGGGGCTACAGGAGAGATGGGGAGGCACTCTTTATCAGGGGGTGTAGTGACAGGACAAGGGGTAACAGTTAAAAGCTGAAAGAGGGTAGATTTAGCTTAGATATTAGGAAGAAATTCTTTACTGTGAGGGTGGTGAGACACTGGAACAGGTTGCCCAGAGAAGTTGTGGATGCCCCACCCCTGGAGGTGTTCAAGGCCAGGCTGGATGAGGCTTTGAGCAACCTGGGCTAGTGGAGGGTGTCCCTGCCCATGGCAGGGGGATTGGAACTCGATGATCTTTAAGGTCCTTTCCAACCCAAACCATGAATATCTCTTAAAACATTTTTCCACCTTTGACCATTTATAAAGCACAACGAAGTCTTCAGTAAAGCGAGAAATCTGTCCAGCTTTTATGCAAGTTAATATCACTGACTACTGAGCAAGAAAAAACCACCGTCAAGCCTTCATTTCAAAGCACTATTTAGTTAAAGATGAATTACTTGACCTTTTGGCAGTGTACAATGGAATAGAAGTCAAAGATACCCAAGTTCTTCTACTCTCTAAACGAATTCAGCCCCATGTCTATAAGAAATTACTTTCGTGTTACAATAGAGCACATTTTTCAGAACAAAATGTTTAAGCTAATAGAGCTTCATGGAAGCCTCGAAGAGGGCAGATAAATCTTCTTCTGTTTGGGGACGCGGTGATAGTTTAGTCACCCTCTCCTGCAAGATTAAAGAAAAACGGGATTACAGAAGGTTGTCAATAATAGTAGCTGAACTATGTGCCTTTGTACTAATGTCCTTCATGGAGAATAACAAGGTTTTGCAAATAAGTAATCAAGTAATTAAGGTTGAAGCATCATCAACTGTACAGTACTTTCAAGACTATGTTTGTTAAAATTGCCTATAATTAAATACATAGAAGCAATATTAGAATGCAGTTCAGTTGCAAAGTTAAGTACTTCAGACATGGGTCTTGTCAGTCACAGATGGCAGTACACTGAAGGATATTATCCTGGGAATACAGGACACAGTCCATTTTAAAATTAATTTGCCAGCATTGGAACTAGGAGTTTAGTTTTTAGAGACCAAGATTTTAAGAATACAACATCTCTCAAAAAGCCCAGGAACCGCTACAGATGGGGAGAGTAAACAGGGCTTGCAACTCAGGCTCCAATAAAGAGATACAGCAAGGAACGGTAGTGAAACCGCTTAATAAATAGCCTGACACCTTGGAATCAGAATACAAAGTAGTTGTGGTTGGTCTTCATTTGTACAGTGATTCAACAGAATTTTTGGGTGCTGAAGCCCCACTGACTGAAATGAAACTCGGGTATATGCTTGACAAAATAACCACAAAAGCAGGGATGGTAATTCAGAAAAGCCCCGTGCTACTGAGGATGAGGCACTGTATTACTGTAGGTGTTCCATTACTGCAGAAACACTCAGCTGAAAGGGCCTAGTGTCAATGTATTTGTACTGGTTATGACTAGTACTTTTATGCTTTCAACAGTCATTTTTTTTTACTATTTATTGAAAGACTGGTGAGAGTTAAAAACCTCTGCAAAGACAAAGGCCAGGCCTACACTAAGAATGCATTATCTTCAGATGAATGTGGTGTGTTTTGGTGAGACAAACCTGTTTCAACATCTCTCTTCTGGAAGAGGCTATCCCAGTACAAGCTCTAATTTTTTTTCCCCCTTTTTCACATGTGAGACAGCAGATGTAATTTGCTAGGGGCCTCGCACACCAAGTGGCAATGCTGGGGAAGGGGCTCCTCCAGCCCCCTGCCTCGGGGAAGGCTCAGCTCAGATGCCCTCCCGAGCGAAGCGCACACTGCCACCGCAGCACTACGCCGCAGTGCAATGCTGCAGCCTCTCCACCTCCCTCTCAACCCACAGGGCTGCAATTTGTGGACAGGCTGGATGTGGTTACACAGCAAGAGAGGCCACCACATGTGAACCTAACATGCGAAACGCTGGTTTAGCACGGTGAGGAAGTCAGCTGTGAGATATTCTCAGTTCATAATCATGCTCAGCATGGTTAGCAGGGCTTGTGATGAGTCTGAAAAGTGCAGCTTTGAGTGCACAACTTTACCGACATGAGAAGCTTTGCTGGTGCAGCAGTAGCAATCAAACGATACCTCTTTCCCTACTCCTGCCCAGCGCTGCCCAGCCAAAGGCTAACATTCTTCTACACAGTTTTGAAACCAAATGGAAAATTCAAACAGCACTAGGGCAAAAATACGTTGTTTTTTTTCTGACCTACAATATGCAAAATATAACAACTCAGTGCTCAAGTACTCAGTAAATTAATCAGGCTTATATTAGGACACTCTGGGCCAAATTACAGTTTTGCAGCCCTGTGCACTGAGATGGACAGAGTTATCTGTAAAGTCACACAGGGTGACAGGACATAACCACCCTGACAGACTGTAGTATTTCCCAGCTATATCTACAGAAGGCTGCAAACGGATGTTCCTCCTGTATGCCTTAACACCGGGGCACCAGGGCTCCCTCTGCACAAGCCTGCTGACATTTGCTGGTGCCCAGACAGCAAGGCCCTAGCTCACCCAGTCTCACTCAGTGCATTCTGGCACAGGGCCAAAAATGAGCAACTCCTGGTTCCTCAGGGCTTCAGCCCCACTGTAGCTGCCTCTGGGACATCTGCAGGGGGTGAGTGGGCTAGAGAACAGCCCTTCCACCGTCTCTCATCTTCAGTCCTCCCCACCTCCCTTCAAACACCATCACAGGGACAGCCAACTTACACCTTGGGACAGCATCTTCTTTGTTAGACTCACTGCTGTCTGCCTACAGGTTCAATTTCAATAGACCCAGACAGGAAAATAAAATTCTGTTTTAACTTTAAATATAAATGTTCATCCCAGTAGAGTTCCCACCCCAAATCCTGGCAGTTAGAGTAGATCAGTTTTGTTTTCGTGCAGCTGGCACTTCACAGCATGGAACACACCCTGCACACTTGGTGCTATCACCACTGCACCACACTGCCTTGCCGACACAAATGGGACAAAAAAAATATACCAAAGATTAAACTGTATGGGCTACCTCTGCGGGTAATAATGGACTACTAAGGAACACTAATACATTTTTATCATGCTACATCTCATATACAAAAATGAGGTTTGAGAAACTATTAGGTCATCTCATTTTACACAGTACAATTAATCATCAAAGCCGTGAGACAGCAGTAAGTGAATTAAAAGTCAATCTGAGCTAAGCTAACAAACAAACAAAAAAACCCTTCAGCATCTTTTGGTGAAGAACCTTCCCCCTCCTCCAGCTGTGCAAAGCATGCCTTCAATAAGATGATGTGCTTGTGATGACCCAAACCCAATTGTTTAAAGATAAAATACTTATCAAAACAAACCTCCAAAATACTCCGTAACAATTTACCCACATAACCTATTTGATGGGTGCTCAGAGACCTGAGTTTTCTTCCTGGCTTCTCCACTGCTCTGTGGGGTGTGATCCTAAATAGTGGCACCTTTGTGTAATTTTCTCAGATATAAAACAGGAATATTAATATTTACTCTAAGTTGCTCTGAGATTTATGAATGAGAAAAGCTGGACACAGTAAGAGGTACTGTTGTAAAAAGTGAAAAACCTTTCAGCCTACAAAATTTTCATTTTCTCTGTAGTGTTTATTTCCCTTGCTACTTGGTAGAAATAAATGCTAAGTAGACAGAACAGTCCACAACATGTGAATCAGACTGTCTTTTTACAAGGAAGACACTGGATTTTGCTTTTGGAGTGGTGCGTTGCTTTTTGCTGTGTCTTTGTGAGCATTGAAACAATAAAGGGTATTACAAGTTTAATCTATATCATCCCAAGGGACTTTATTTCAAATTCTAATGGGGATCAATGGAACAAAAAAGCCATCTGGGAAGAAAAGTGCAACTTCTCAATATGGAAAAGTTTAATGCAAATTGAGCTCGATCATTCTTCTCAGATAGCACTCGGTATTAAAGCTTTACCTATAACCCATCCTGCCTACATAATTAACAGAGATAGTTAAGAAAGAGCAGTGTCTATCTAGATCAAAGGTCTAAGAAAACCGTCCTCTTTTTAAAAAATGTCATGTTTAAAAAAAATCCTAACACCTAGTCATTCTTTCTGAATCCGTGTGAAGAACAGACTGCAGCTTGCACTCCATCTCACTGAAAAGAAAAACCTAAGCTGTGCAGAGAAACAAAATACAGTTGTCTATCCATAATTTTCTCCATGTTAATTGTTTTCATGTAGGACTAGAAATAACATTTGCTTGGAACTAAACACTTCCTTTATTTCAAAAATCTGCTCTTTTTATTTGACAAGAAACACTGTTTTGCTTTCTGTCTTACCTGAGGCAGAGTGCCTTTGACTAATGCAGGGATGTCTGCTTTAGAATAACCAATTGCAGCTAAGCCATCATCAACATTCAGATCAAACAGGAATTTCCGGAGCGTGTCTGCCAAAATAAACCCCGCATCTTTGATGCTGGCAGTGCGGATGTCAGCTCCTAAAATAAGACATAATGCCTTGACTGTAGGGTGGAGAGAGAGGAGGAAGCCTGTTCTGGGCTTAATTTAATCATAATATCAGCTGAATACATATCCATACATAACAGTCACGGCCCTAAAAGCAACATGAAGTAAAAAGAGGAATCAGTCTTCATTTTACAGTTGGAATAGTTTGTAGACGGTAAAATAAAACAAGATCAGGAGAAGCAGGTAACTGCTGTCAGAAAGACTAACAGCCGCACAAGATTAGCTCTCTTTCCCTCTGTGCTTACATGGAGAAGCACTTTTCAGTCTGATAACTGCTGGGATGAAAGAAGCTAACACATGAACTTCAATGGCATTTATTCTTACGGACAGGGTGCCAAATGTTAACTTTATTTTAAGGCCTTGAGTTTGCTGACATCTAGGGGACATGGAAACCACTGACTATTCTGTTCAATTACATATTTTCAAAGAGGACTAGAGCAGGTAGGCTGAGAAAGACAGGAGATGGCAGGGCACTGTTCAAAAGATTAAGTAAATCCTAAACTTAATGCTATTTGAATATGTGCCGAGTTATTTAGGATAATGTAGAACTGAAGAGAAGGAACTGGTATCTTTGCAACATCTACTGGACAGTAATGAAAGCACCAATATAAAATGAAAAGATTACCAATATTTCTTATAGAATATCTTGCTTCCCCTCTGTCAATGAATGGTCAGAACTTATTTAAAAGTAATAATAAAAACATCTCCAGATAGAAGACACAGGTTCCTCCATATGTTTTATTTTCAAAGTAAGCTGAGCTATATTTGTTCTCTGTGTAACCTCAATGATGTTACACCAGAACTATGTTAGGTCCAAGTGCCATACTGAGAAATGAGTAAGAGCACAACACAGCTACAGGAAAAATATTTTCTGTCATCCTCACTCAGTTCAGTGTAACATTCAAAGGGGGTTAAGTGAACAGAAGACCAACAGGCTCATTTGACGAGCTCAGATATTTGGGTAGTAAGATTGGCAGTACTGTGGTAAAGAATGGGAGAAATTGATAAATAAGGTATGACCGAGTCTTGTACAAAGTCTTATGCTATTGGGATTATGCCATGCAGTCTGAGTTTATCCTGGGTTTTGCTGTAAAGGAGTAACTGGGATATAAATCCAGTATTTTCAGATTGTAAAGCAAAAGGGAAAAGGAGGAGGGGAGAAAAGGAGAGTAAATGCAAAGGACAGTTTCAAAATATTTCTATAGCTCTAGTACTTTTTTCTCAACCTAAAGAATACATCAGTCTTTGATTGCACTTTGAAAATTTCTGGCCACACACGCACCTATTTCAACTGTTTAAGAATGTACCAAGGGAGGTATTAAGCTTTTTCTGGCTGTACCCAAATTCACAGCTGTATATACACACAATGTAACTATTTAGTAATCTGCTCCATGTCATAAAATACCTTCTTAGTCATTGCATTTGGCAACATGAGAGATTTGAATCAGCTACTGTAGCCAGTTGGACTCTGGACTGGAATCAGAAGTAAACACCCCAGGTGGGAATTAACACATTCAGTTCCATGGGACGTTTTCAGCAGAGTCCCGTTACAGCAGACAATAATGTAGTTTAAATGTCTATCGAGAAAATTAACAGAGCTTTTAGAGACAGAATTTACGGCAGCAGCTGGTACCACAAAACCTAAAGGAACTGCTTTTTAGCCACTTGCTTTAAAATCAAAGAGCCACAGTCAAATTCTCTGATATGCTGTGCTGGCCAGTCATCCAGAAATATTTTCTTAGTCTGCTTTGAGTTGTATGTTATTGCTGTAGGAACACAGGCATTTTGTAGCTTAGTATATGATTCCAGCTAGGCTTGTGTTTTGGTTTTGACTATAGGCAGGACTGCATACTTCAGAGGAAGGCTGAACAAATCTCATAGCCAACATCTATAAAGCAAAAGGAATTTTCCCCCTATGTATTTTTTCTGACCATGTTGTTTTACATCCTGGAATTTTCCTCCAATGTATTTTTTCTGACCATGTTGTTTTACATCCTCTTTAAAATAATGTGATATTTTCATTGTCTATATATGTCCCACTCTTCCTTGAAACCCACAATGCTTTCAGATTACTTAGACTGGATTGCTTGCATACAGAAGGCTGACTACACAAGGGACTGAATACAAATTTTCCAAATACCAGGAGAGTTGCCCTAACCACTTTCTCTCTACTCCCTAACACTGCTGCACCTGTGACTGTGATTGCTCATTAGCGAGCATGGGTACTAGCAGCAGTTTAGCTACCAGACAGTCTAGTGCAGATAAAAAACCTGACCTTAGATATAAACAAATTAATCTGCTGCAGAGCCACGCTGTCACAGCTAGACTGTTAACAGCTCCAAGATTACACCATCGAAAGCTAGTTTTTTGGAGTTGGTTTTTTTTTTTTTTTTTTTTTTTTTTACACACAGTCATGCTGGGGGTGCAATGAAGAGGTATCCTTTCTCTAGGACACCTTCTGGTGATGCATTGCACAGATAAGAAAGCACTGTACGAAAAGATCATCTTTAAATGAGCTCTCAGCTTGCAGCCTTTACTTTTATCCTGCTAAGAAGCAGAAAAGGCCACTTTGTCCACTAACCCACTTCTGAGCCATCACAGACATGTCCACAGAATAGCTACTCCATGATTTCCCTTGACATTGGCCGCTGAGAAATTCCAACACCTGCAAACAAGCTTAGGCCTGCATTTGAAAGCCCAAAACCCACAGTTGCATGCCATGGAAAGAGAGCTGGAGTGATTTAGAACATCACTCTGTCCTAATTCATTGCCACAGCAAGAAATTTGTAAAGCAAAATGCTTCCTTTCAGCTAACAGATGGATCTGAGTACTGTTTTGTTTTATGGTATCTACTCTAAAGTAACTACTCCTCACAAAGCACTGAGAGATGGCAATTACAGTTATCCTCTCCTGATTCATAACAGATCTGCAGTTAATTTCAGCTGTCCAGTTTTCTAGCCAAGAAGCAGATTTTTCCAGGTTGCTTCTCTAACCACTTCATCCAACATAAAAATTCAGCATTATTCTACCTAAGTTTGCATTATGTGTAACTCAGTCAGACTCCAGAATCTTCTTTTTTAAACTTAAAACCCCTGCAACAACCAGCTACAATTGCTTGCATGCATTTTTTTTTCCCCTCCCAAAAAGACATTTTGGAAAGAATTCTATTTGTATGAGTAAGTTGGATCCATAGAGATTCCTACCTAGTATCTCTGCAGCTTCCAAGTGCCGTTCAGGACGTATCTGTGCTGTGAAAGCAAACACTGCAGGGGATGTCAGCACCACAGAAAGGCCATGTGGCTGGGTGAAACAAACAAACAAACAAACAAGTCACATCAACAGGACATGTACTTTCACCTTTAATGTGCTTTAATGCACATTGATATGAGATAACAGAGAATTGAAATGTATAATATGAAAACAAAGATAAACCAAATTTTACCACTAAAGAGTGATCCACATTATAATCCTTTGGTTTATAAGTTTTCACCAAACCAGAAATAGGGTAAGACATTCCATGGCTGGAACAGAGAGTAGAGAGAAAGTGGTTAGGGCAGCTCTCCTGGTATTCAGAAAATTTGTGCTCAGTCACTTGTGTGGTCTGTCTTCTGCATGCAAGCCTCTCGGGTACAGATACTCAAAAGGTATTTAGGTACAGATACAGCACGGGTATTAGGTAGAGACAACCCTCACCCGTCTGCACCTTAGGGACCTAGCTGTAAAAACCAGTACCTCCTTACTTTTCAAGTGTGAAGTTACGCTACTCCACCGACTGGACTGAAAGTTGCGCAGTTATTAAAGTAATACAGATATGCCAAAAATAGCATAATCTTCATCCCTACCTGATCACACTGCCTGAGAAAAATAAACATTAAGTTTAAAGTATAATTAAGGAGTGGATTTGCTCAAACAAAAGGCATGAAAGGAAAGTCTCTGAAGAGAATGACTGCTAATAACTTCTCCCCACAATTCTGGTTTAGGCTTTGCTTCTCTGAGATTTTCACCCATGTGAGACTACATTGCCTTGCAATATTAATCTACAGCTCACTTCAGACTGCTGAATGCCTACCCCACAGACAAGCTCACAGACAATTGCAGCAGTTCAGGAATGGCACAAAACTACCTCAATGCTGTCTCACTGCAGAACAGCTGGCATGAAATCCAACATTTTAAATGTCATATTTTTTTTTTTCTAACTATGGTTTTTACTATCAAGGAAGGTAAAGAAGCCTGTTTTGTAATTTTCACATGATTGGATTTGACTATCACAAGCCAGAATACACAGTCTTCATACACATAAATGTCAAGAGCCCATCAAATTCTCACAACATGTGGCTCCTCCTGCATCACAGGCCAGGCTACAATGTCTTAGTATATGTTTTGCAACAAAGGCAGTGATGTCTTTAACAATCTGAAACAAACACTAGCTAGACACTCACCTCAGATGGGGTTAATATTTTTCTGTACTCACCACAGATGAACACCAGCATTGCCAAAGCCAATACCAGCAAAAGCACTTGCTAGGTGCATGTTGGCTCTTGCTTCACGGTCTTCGGGGTCTCTAATGGCTCTGTGCATCATGGAGACAATAGTACCAGTGAATTCACAAACAGATTGGTAATTCAGGACAGAGAAGGGAGAGAGGGCTTCTTTATGGACAGATATACAAAAACCTCTGAGATAAGCTGAGGTAAAAATGCTGGAAATAGGATCAAGTCAGAACAATCCTGCTTCTGGATCAGTAAATAGATCAAGCTGGTTCAGTGAAGGGCAAGTTACCTTTCACTTTTCCAAAACCTGAGTAAATAGAGTGAATTTCACCATATTCACCTCAGTGGTGGTTTAAACAATTCTACCTAGGAGCTTCGGCAATCCTATTGTACGCCTCCAAGATCACCCCAGCTTTCGCACCAGCTCATTAGGCGGCAGCCTGGACCCCACCATCTGTGCAGGAAGCAGACAGGGTTCCTTGCCTTCCTATGCATTAGACTGCTTGGGTAGTTTGCCAACATGGAAAAAAGTCTCAAGTGCAGATTGCACAGGAACAATAAACAAATACTTTGACTAACTAGGTGCTGTCTTTAACAAAAAACCCCACATTGACATGTACACATGGCATACAGAAGCTGTATACAGACTGAAACTTCACTGGTAGGGGTCAAAACCAATGCCCAGTTAAGTCAAAACTTAATGTAAACTGAAGGTCTTTTAAGTCTGAACCAGTTTTTAGTAAATGCATAATTTTGCACACTTGTAAGTGCACACGGTTACCTTCTTGACGGATGTGTAAGGATCTTAATTTACACTGAAGGTCACAGAAATTACACCAGCAGTCTTTCCTTTAGTTTGTTACATACTCCCTTTATACTGTCATAGAAAGAGCATTCTTGAAAAAATGTGAATGCTGCTCACATATTAACTGAATAGCTTGAAATAACTTTAACTGAGAACTTACAAAATAGATTCAGAGGCATCAAAAAGCTACTTCCTCATGACAACCTAGTAATGCTAATTTCACTTTGTTTTATTTAAAAACTTTTTTGCTTTATTTAAGAGAAATCCAGGGTAGAAAATGAAAGTTTAATGTACTAGTTTGCCTTATTTTAGCCTAAAATTCAAGTTCTCCTAAGCATCCCTTTTTGGGCACAGAAGACGACCATGCTGCGAAGGGGGTGGCTGTTAGACATGTTACCTTTTCAAGTATTTAGCCACTATGCGCAGAGCGTGAAGAGCCCAGACATCACTGATGGGGTTGCTGCCTTGGTAAGCTGGTCGGTTAACTGGATTTGAAGGGCAGGGACTGCGCATGTTGTAAGGAAGAGCTGTGTATGATTCTAGAGCATGGCTAAAAGAAAGATTAAAAATCAATTATTTAAGTGAGAGAGCTCCATTTTACTGCTCTGCTGCCCTTTGAATGTGTGCTCTTCTTATTTACTTCTGGTGTTTAACAATTGCCAAAAATAGAAATACAACCTCCAGGGCACTTTGCTCTCCAACAGACACACAGAAGGCAATCCAAACACAGTCACAATCTATCAGCTCACACCATGGTTAAAGTTAGGTTGGATGAGCTGGCATCTTGCTTTTCACTGAAGAACACTGTGCATCTGCAATGGGTATGTTTCCTTTCTGTAGGACAGGAACCATAAGAGGCTTTAGGACTGGAAGCACTGTGAGGTACCTTTCTTTTAAAAGTATTGACCTTTAAAAAATTAGGAGTTTGATATTTAAGCTAAGTGCAACTGCCAACAGTCTCATCTCCCAGATACTTGTGAATCTGACTACATAACGAAGTGGCAGTGCTTACATTACTACATTTAGATGTACAAAACTACAAATAAACTGTTTTAATTTATGAACAAATGCCTCAGTTCCAATACAGACACTGTATTCAGGATACTTTGCCAAACTTGAGAAATCATGCAGTTTGATTAAACATCTATTACTTTACTATACACAACGCCCAGAAGCAAAGTAAGCTCTGTCCCTCTGAACAGAAACTTCCATGTGTTCTGTGAAGTTAAAAGCTGTAGGTTTAAGATGAAGAAAATTTTGTGCCAAGTGAAAAGCACATTATGAGAGAGGTTCTGAAGATAGCTATAAATGGGCTAAGACCTGCCAGCATCCAACAAGCCTTCACAGATTTTTCTTGAGACATCGTGGCTTTCATTAGAAAATCCTTGTTCTCCATGTCTGCGAAACATGCTGAACACTGTTGCAACTGTGATTAATCATCTACTTGATTTCTTCAAAAGGGATACCTGGACTCTCTTCCCTGACAACAACAATCCTGGAAGCAAATGGTTTCTCCAGTGCACTGGAAAAACATTAAAATTGCTGTAAATGAGTGATTTGTCTCCATATGTTCTGAGGAAGGTAGTGAAATTAAGTAAGAGGGAAGTAAAACTGTGATAATCTTAGCAAGCTCCTAAAATATATTTTTTTCTGCAATCATCATAGTAAAAATACAAAATTGTAATAAATTCAAGTAGCAGCCTACACAGAAGACTCACCAAAGCACATCAAAGCCACTGTTGGCCACTATTCGCTCAGGCATAGACAGTGTGTGTAAAGGATCAATGATACCTAATGTTGGCTTAATGGCTCTTGAAGCAATACCTGCAGTATGTAAGTGAAGAAAATGAGTTGAAGATATTTTGCAACAAAATAGGACAAGACAAGCTTAAGGTTCAAAACATAACAATAACGAGTGGAAATATTTGGAAACTATGAAGATAAAAGAAAAGAGAGAGAAGGGAGAGTAAGAAGCATCTATGAATCTAAGTCTTACTGATGATGAAGTCGCTGTAAGAGAGTTATACAGTTTGAGACTGCTTAAGTTAAGTGAATTATATCAGACAATATTCTCTCTCCATTTGTAATCCTCTCTGAGCATCCTGTACTTTCCAAATGTCTGTGCTGAATGGCACCTGCAACACTATCCTCAGATTTGTATCTTTTGTGAACAGTCAGAGGGCAAGACTGGTTTGTGTCTGCAATGAATTGCTATTGCTAATTCCTGTCTTCAGCATCTGTAACAAACACGCTTTCATATTTTGGTTAAGGGGGCACAGATGTAGCTTCGAGAGAGAGATATAAAGACAGACAGACACAGACTGATTGACTACATATAGCTGAGAAAACTGTGAGCTATGGTCAGATCTCCTTAGCACACCCATTTGCGTCCCAATTACTGTAGACTGTGTGGTATATAAAATCCACGCATGTAGAACTAAAACCTCAAAATAGCAATGAAGCTTAAGATGACATTTTAGCCCTAATCTTCATTTGCCAGGGATGAAAAGAACAAAGGGAGACAGTACTCCTCACTTGCATAGCATCTCAGGCCTGAGGTTTCAAAAATCAGGAAAAGGAACATTTGGTTGCAATTATACAACAAAAAAACAGAAGTCTTAAAAGCAGAAAGAAAAATACAGAGGAAATAAGAAACAGTTGGTTGACCCTGCATATAAGTAGAAATTTCCCTTGCAATTAACATTTTCTGCCATTTAAGAACTTGAAAGATTTTAGTTTCCTGTTTTGCCTTCAAAGTATAATCCATTGTATTACATAGGCATTTCATTATGTTAATACACTATACATTTAATTCAAGGAGGAAACCTTTAAGCTCTTCATATTTGCCTGTGGCAGCTGAATCAAACAAAATGACACCTGAAATGACATGTGGTTTCCCTTTCTTTCAAGGCAGGGAAATAACGAAGACATTGGAAAAGCAATTGTCTTGAATAACAGCAAAAAAAACCCCCCAGCTCACCAGTTTTTACTTTCAGTTCTTTGAAGTCAAAAATGGCAACTCCAGTGGTTTCACTTCCAGTTCCAGCTGTTGTAGGAACTTAAAAGGAAGAATGAGGATAACAATAAATAATAAGTAATACGAAATTTTGCAAAATAAATAAATAAAAACACAATAGTAATGCCACCAAAAATACAGGATCCGGGAAATCTTCGAGGTATCTATCCCTGATCTGAAGCTGACAGCCAAAGGGAAACCGCTGCTTTGATCACTCTTCTCAGTAAAAGGAGTCAAACTCAGGTAAACAAGGCAAACTAATGACAAAAACTGTGATTTTACTTCCACTGAAGTAAATAGCAAAACTGCTGCTGAATATAACTAGAGGAGAAGTAGGCCCGCAGGAAGGTGAAACAGTTGTGGTCCACTGATTTCAGTAGAAATCTCATACAGAGTGTAGAATGACTCTCTTCTCCCAGTCCTCACTCTCCACACCCCCTCCCCTCTTGCTTTACCTGCAATGAGTGGCTTGAGGGGCACAGTGACAGGCTTCCCTTTCCCGATAGGAGCATTGACATAATCCAAGAAGTCTGATGTAGGGCTGGATGCATATAGGTTGGCAGCTTTACAGGTGTCTATTACAGACCCACCTCCAACTGCAACATAGGCATCAAACTCTCCCTTTTTAGCAAATGTAATGGCATCCAGGAAACTGGGAAAACAAGAAAAGCTTTCCAATTAGTCAGGAGAAAAACAGGACGTAGAGAAACTATTAAGACCAGTGTCCAGGTCACAAGGAGGTGTTTAAACAGCCGTATGGCATGCTGTAAAAGCCTGGGCACTACTTTAAGAAGCGCACGGTCAGAAGTAGTACCTTTGGTCTGTGGGCTCCACCCGGACATTATCGTACATCTGAAAGTTTATACCATATTTTGCCAAGGAATTCAATACTGCATTTACAGGAGGGAGTTGGGAGAGGTTTTTATCTGTCATCAAACAAACTCTTCTGGCACCAAGATTCTGCAGGTCCTACAATAACAACGAAATTAAAAACCAAACAACTAGTACAAAATAATACACTCTTAAATACAAATCCAAATCAACTGAACCATTTAATAATAATAAAAAAACCCAACCCAAAAATGGTAGGTTATCCTAAAATTTTTAAAACAGTATCAGATAAAGAAAGATATCAACTACATGCACATAGATGCAGAAAACAGCCAAACTTATACAGTTGTAGTCTTATGATAGAAGAAAACTAATGACAAATATGTTGAACTAGTGAAAAACATGTGGAACAACTTAAGACTACACTAAAATGTAAATTTTTTTAAAATAATTTTTTTCCTACACAATTTCTGTGACATAAAAAGGCTTTTCCCCAGGTTAGGTCTCCCTTAACTGTCTACCAAAGCACAGCATTAAAATCCTGAAAATCTATTATGAAATATTAATTTATTGATGAAAAATCGAAATCAGGTGGCAAAAAAAAAGACAAAAAATATTTCATCCTAACCTTTGCTAAATTATTTGTCACAATAGGTACACAAAACATGAAATTCTAAATAATCCTAAAGCTATTTAAAGACAGAAGTTCTAACTTCATTTACTATCTGACTACTAATTTACTTTACAAATTTGCAAATAAAAAAGAAAGCTGTAAGAATGTAAGAGAATGCCAGAAATGCCAAGAAGAAAGGAAAAAAATTATACATGAAAGACCCAATGATAGAGGCAAACTGGAACAATGTACTCATGTGAATCATCTCGTAGTGCTAAAACAAAAATTCTACACTTTCACAGTGCAAACTCAGAGCTGAACAAATATCCACCTAATTTAATGGAAAGTCTCTGATTCATTTTAATGAGCACTGGAAGAGACGAAAGTGATCTTGAGAAAATCCTGGTGAGTCACCAGGATTCAAAACTTTTAAAATTAAATTTCCTGTCAGAGAAAAATACTGTTGCATAATCCTGGCAAATCATCAACAATCTAATTATCCAGTAAGCTGCACTTTATGTACTCACTCACTGATATAACACGCTTCTGTTCTTTACCCAACAGTATCTTCTGACCTTTTTACACTGGTATGTATGACTATACTGCAAAGCAGTGGAGATTCAGACACACCATATATAAACTTTCCCGTAAAACAGGGATAGATAGCACCAGCAGTCCTTTAGAAAACAACTTTTCACCAGTGATGGACTTACACTACAGAAACTTACCATGCCAATCTCTTTAGTAACTCCTTCTCCATATCGAATGTTCGAAATGGCCATCTACAAAAAAAAACCCCACCACATATTTTTTCTGGAAAAATGGAGAAAAGGCATCTAGTCCCAAGCAGTCAAAGTGAAATACAAATATTTACTAATGTAAATATTTTTAAATGCCCTATTTGGAAGTATACAGAATACTGCTTTTAATTCAAATATATTTTTAAATTAAATCTACCTCAAATGCATAGTCTGTATTTCCCAGGGTAGGCCGTTCAGGGACTGGAATGGAAACGAAACAGTAAAATTAGGGAACAAAATGTTACTTCAATCTATATCTCAATACTAAAGTTGACACATTTATTTGCTTTGAAATCCTTAATACATTTGCCCAGGTCATCTTGGCTTGTCTAGGTAACAGTTACCCATTTCATCCCTTGTTGTTTGTGAGATTAAATTATTCAAGTACTTCATTTGATTACAGTATTAAGCAAAATAAGTGTGTTTTTTCCTTCTTTCAAGAATTAATTCTTTCCTATAAAAACTAAGTTAGCAGGAAGTTTGCATGAGAATTTGTTTGCAGTCTGCAAAGACCAGAACAGCACATAGTAAGTAGAACCAAGTATCTGCAGAGCACACAGGCAGCTACATACAGGTTGAGAGGTGTTACAAATGTGTGAGGGCTACATGATAACCTTCAGAACAACTTTAAAGACAAATTCATTAGACATCTTCCATACGCACTGGGATAGCAAACATCTTTTGCACGTTCGAAAGTAACAGGTATTTATACTTCTTTTTACTTCTGCCTAGTCCTGAACTTTCAGGTGAAACTGAATTGCTCGCTTGAAAATTAAGAAACTGCACGCATTGCTAATAATAATAAACAGAATTTCAATAAGAATTGGTGTGGCACTATCAGCTCTATTTAGTAAAACAGAGAAGATATTTACAAGGATAGTATTGCAGTACCATCATCCCTTTGCCATGTCATTCTTGCATGAATTTCCACAAACCTCTAATTTTCTTGCATGTCCTGATTTTGCCACAAAGTGAAACAAACTGCATCAACTGAAGCTGCCCATTCTTCTCCAAGAAAAGCTCGATGAGGCATTCTGCTCTTCCTGATGAAGTCATGCCTTCTGTCTACTATATTAATTGAAACTATGCACTGTGGATTCAGATCCAATGAGTGAAGCCATGATAATGAGTCTTACAGACATTCTGGGGTGCACTGAAGCACTGACCCACAACAGTAACAGATAGATGTATTAAAATCCTTTATGCACTTTCTATTCAAGTCCAGGCCAGCTGCTATCAGCTCTTTCATTACCACCTCTTGCCAGGCTGTACATGTTTGACCTCTCCTTGAGTCTGAGTCTGCTGTACTCTCAATCATTAGTTTGACAGGCTAAGAACACGTCCAAGCCATTTACTCTCTTGCTTTCTGATGGTATAATAGGTGCCCTGCTGTCATATTCTTGAGTTAACTTTCAGGAAGAATTTTACTGAGTTCAAAAATTGCATTATTTACTAGAACACTGTCAACAAAATTAATGTTTTTTTTTTCTGCTACAGTCACTGTTAAATCAATTCCCACTATTTAAGAGACTTACTGAACTGATACCATCTTGCTACATTGTAGACTCAATTGCTGCTTAAAACTTAAAGAGAGGGTTCTTAACTGAGACTTCTATTTAACAAGGGATTAGTTTGAATTGACTGAGTAGGTCATCAAGCAGACAAGAAGGATGAGATTCTATTTCTCACCTGCGCTACTGTCTTGGGCAAAATAAATATCTAAACATACACTAGCTTTTCCATATGTAAAATGGTGATTCTTTAAAAAGTATCTTAAGTAAAGCACCTAAAACCAAGTCACTAAGAATTACACATTGCTGAAATTATGGTCAAAAATACTAATTTTTATAGAAAATATATCTATCATATCTTCTAGGTACATTTAGTGTATTAAACATGGAATATGTGAGATATATTAAAAGATTAAGAACATCTGACCAGCACACAGATAGCTATTCACATAGACTCCCTACGGTCAACACAAACAGAAATTCCTCCCAGGGTGGCTTGGTAACTCAGCTCTTACCCCACAGCCCTGACTTAAGTGAGCTGCATTCTCAGGACTGACTGTATGAAAAGTCTAAGGAGATTACATTCCCCAAACCAAAGTAGACCTTTGTGAATAGCTCCTTTTTATTCATATCGCTTCCTGTTTCTTTTCTAATGTAACAGATGTATATTTTTCCCCTCAAAAGCAGATCCGAAGTTGAGATGGCTCAGGTGATGACAGAAGTAATAGCAGCCACAGCAAACTTCTGATCAGCTCGCCTCATGGCAAGGAGAGGGAGGGACAGGACGCGTTAGTTGTGGCTTACATGGAAACAGCGAATCTCTCCAACAATAACCACTGTCACCGGTACAGCTGTAAAATAACAGACTGCTTACCTTATCCTCTACACTGTTCTCTTTCCTACCTGTCACCTGCACCCTTTGCCCAGGTCACACTGACACATACAGCTCTAGAGGGCCATGGTCTCCTGCAGAATTATTTTGGAGACATGAATTAAGTCTTACCTTGGGAATAACTGTGGCAATGGCTTGGGCACCGACATCTAGTTAAAAGGTAAAAAAAAAGAAAAAAAGAAAAAAAGAAAAAAAGAAAAAAAAAGCCACGGTTAAAAGGAAAAAAAATAGAAGCAGAAAATCGGATCTGTCCTTGCCTAAACGTCTCCTGTGTTCACCCCTTCGTGGCACCCCACCTGGACGAGGCCTGGCCGCACAGCCTGGCTGTGTGAGGCCTAGCCTGGCCTGGCCCCGGGGAGCTGCCGGCCAGCAGCTGCGGCCCCAGCACCGGGGGGTCCCGGTAGCCGGCCCGCTGTGAGGCGGGAGGTCGGCGGTAGGGAGGGGGCGTTAAGAAACCCCCAGGGAGGAAGCGGTCGCTGCTTTTCACTTATAAACCGCGGCGGCCGCCCGGCCCAGCCTGGACCCCCGGCACCTGCCGATAAAGGGAGGGACAACCTCGGCTCCAGGGCCGCGGCAGGCGGGGAGGCCAGCCCCTGCCGCTGTCCCCCCCCGCGGAGGCAGCGGCTCGCCCCGGCCCGCCCGCACTCACGCCGCCCGCTGCAGCTGCCGCAGGAGGCGGACAGCCCGCTCCTGACCCGCCGCCATCGCCGCGGCTTTGGGGGCCGCCGGGCCGGGGACCGAGCCAGCGGCAGCGCCTCCTCCTGGGACAAGTGCCAGGGCAGGGCGGGCTCCCACCCGACCCGCGCTTCAGTCACGGGTTGACCACGATTTGCGTGGCCGAAGGAAGAGCGGTCCCGGTTAGCTCCTGACGGCCTGCCAGGGCCCCGCCGGGCGCGATAGCACCTCCACCCGCCCGGGAGAGCCCCGGAGCCGCGCCATCGTTGCTGGAAGCGCACAAACTACCCAAGATTGCAGCAGAAGGGTCTTCGGCTTCAGAAAGCTCACCAGTAACACTGTCAGCACCGTAAAATGCTTCCCGGGGTGTGTGTGGAAAAAAGCCGTGCTCTTTGCTCAAGCAGGTACAAGATGCTCCCTGGGGAAACGCCATGAAAATCGGAGGGCTGAACACACCTCAAAACAGCCTTTTTTTTTTTTTTTTTTCTTTTTCTTTACACATTTCCAAGTGCTTTTTGCCCCTGCTTTGCCTGGCTACTTATGTTGAAGGCTTGATTTCTGATGACACCATTCCTGCCACTGCCAAGTGAGAAGCAGCCCTCAGTGAAGACTGCTCAGCACAGCGGCAAGAAACACTTAAGAGGCAGAGCACACCTTATGCAAAGGTTGAGCACTAGGGTCAGTCTGTCAATGCCACCCAAACCCTTCCGTTCCCTTCTGCCCTCAGCAGCTGCCTTACACAGTAGTTTTGCTTTTTGATTGTGCTCAAGCTGCCAACCTACTGAACTGCTACAGAATAACAGAACTGCCAGAGTCACCTAGCTTTTTCAAAAGCTCATTTGCAGCAAAATAGTACATTATCATTAACCACTCATGAGTTCACTACTTGAGAGTTTGAGAACTTAATTTACTTGAGATTGCTGGAACTTGTTTTACTACTCCTCTTACCAAGAATGGCCCCAGGGAACAGCATCATTCCTGTAGCTGAGCCACACATTGGGAAGGCAAATCATATATTTTTTTTTTATTTCAAGTGTACAGGAAACTCCATAAAGTTCAAAAGAAGAACAGGCAGAAGTCTGAGATAATTCCCAACAGCTGCTCTCAAACTGCTTGGTAAAGAAAAATACTGTGAATCTATTTCTATAAAATTCTGGGTTACTGTTAATACAGGGAGAAAAATTTAGGTTTTAACCTGCTGTTGTAATACAAACATTTTTCTGTGAAATCAATGGCTGGTTACCAGCTTTGACTTCTTTATTTAATCAACAGAACTCTCTAGGAAACCTGTACAATTTCTTAGGCCCTGAAATAAACCTTACAGTAAGTTTTCATGTTCCTTTTGTAACTGAGCCAGAATACCATGGAGCTGAGCAGCAGAAGCTGACTTGCAGAGCAACAGCTCCACCGTCAGGCCACTTTCCCAGAGCAAAGAGCAGCAGCCACGTCCTTTGTGTTGAGCAGGCAGATGATACTCGATCAAAACACAGGTTACAGCTGTGGTCCACCCCCATTTCCAGCTACCTCATCAAGGGACAGCTTTGCTTAGCTTCAGTCCTGCCTGGAAATGCTGTAGCTGCAGCCAGCTGTGAAGCAACATTACCTGTCTCTCCCTGCGAAACTGGGGCTCCTGACCCCCTCGATACATCACCAGCTCCCCTTGGATAGAAAACACAGTCCTTCTTGACTGCCAGCTAAGAGCCAAACGCAGGACATTTTAGAAAGGCTGGAGCATATTTATTGACAAATAGGTGTTCGAATAGCGTACTGGGCAGGAGGCTGGCAGTGACAGTCCCTTCCTGCACCTGGGCAGGCATCCCCAGCCCTGTGCGGCACACAGTCCCTCTGTCCCTCACGCTTTCTTTCTCCTGGTGCTGCCTGTGCTGCTGGTCACAGGCCGCTGCTGCTGCCGCCGGGCTCCACTCTTCTTGCTGCTGCGGCCAGCTCGCTGCTGTCGGCGGCCACGCTTCCCTCGCTGGGACTGCTTCTTGCCCTTGGCAGCTGCTGCCTCTGCTTCCTCCTGGCGCAGCTGCTTGTTGACGGCGCGGGTGATGTCGAGGACTGGCTTCTTGCTGCCCATGTCTCGCAGCAGCTCCAGCTGCCGGCTGCGCTCGGCTGCCAGGTTGCCCAGCAGCGGTTCAAAGCGGCGCTTCTTACCGCCACTGCGGGACGGTGGCTCCGCCGGCTCCTTGGGCAGCCGGGGCTGGAAGCGGCCGAGCGAGGCGGTGGAGACGCGGGCGACGCGGGCTACACGGCCCAGCTCCTCCCGGCTCTGGTGGCCGGTGGGGTGGAGGGGTGCAGCCGGGACGGCGGTCCCGGCCCGGTGGGCGCGGGCCAAGTTGCGCAGGCGGTTGAGCTCGTTGCGTGCCACTCGCTCCCGCTTCTCCCGGCGCAGCCTGGCGAACTGGTCCTCCTCCGGGTCGGCGTTCTCCGGCACCTCCGCCAGCCAGGCGCGGGCCGGGTCGCCGCCCGCCCGCCGGTAGCCCCAGCGCCTCCGCCACTCCTTGGCCTGCTCGTCCCACACCAGCGAGGTCTGCTTGCGCCGGCGGATGCCCTTCAGCCGCGCGAACTGCTCCCAGCGGGTCGGAGGCCGCGGGCGCGGCGGCGGCTTCTCCCGCGGTAGGCGGAAGGCCGGTTCGGGCAACCGCGCCACTAACGGCCCCCCGGCCCCGCCGGCGCGCTCGGCCGGCAGCTCCCAGAGCCGGGCCACCAGCAGCTGCGTGTTGTCGCGGGCAAGAGCCCGCAGCAGAGCCTCCCGCCGCGGGCCGGCCCCGCGCAGCCCCGCCGCCGGCGGTGGGTTGCGGTCCAGCGCCAGCAGGTTGCCCAGGTCGAACTCCAGCTCCAGCTCCTTCTCCACCGTGATGCTCCGCCGCTTCTCCGCCTCCTGCTCCTCGGCGGCCGCCAGCATCTCCTTCACCCGCATGGCCGCCATGGCGACGGGCCGGGCCGGGCCGCGCCGCTCCCACACGTGTCGGCAGCTGCCGCCGGCCGCACCCGGAAGTGCAGCAAAGCCCTTCCCGGTCAGCGCGCCGGAAGAGCGGCTCCACGGGCGGAACAGCGATGCCTGGGAGGCCCGGCCCCGCGGGCGCGGCGCGCTGCCTGCCGGGAGCTGTGGTCCCCTCTGCGCCGTCCCGGCGGGGTCTGGAGGCAGCGAAGGGTGGTGGGGCCGCGGCCCCCGCCCGCGGGAGGGCCGTTATTCCCGACAGACACTCGTTGGTCCTTCTCGCTGCTGCTGGAGTGTCACCGGGCGGTAACTGCGCTCGGTTCCTGTCAGGGACGCCTGCGGCCGTGGCTTATGGGCAGCCGCTTCCAGTGATGCCAGTGAGACCCCCAGCGACGTCCAGGCTGGGGCCTTGCAGGGGCCGCGGCTGCCCCCCCCGTAGCCACCATGACTGGTGCTGAGGCAGAAAATGTGTGGAAACGCAGAGAATATGTGAGCAGTAAGATGGTGCTAGATTGGTCTGGCCTTCAGGACACTGGGAGTGATTTACCCCTTATCGGGGTGAGGGGAACTGCTGTCCTCGAGGTGTCACATACATGGGAGGATGGGAGCCTCTGTTCTTACAGGTCTTGAACCTGATAATAGTGTGAAGACCACACCTCCAGGTACCCCCTTGAATCTAGACCCCTGCTTACCGAGCATGCATAGTGAAATTAAGAAACCCTGTAACTTTAAATCGAAGTGGGAAAAGAACTAACCAAGTGTCATTGAGAAGAGACAAGAACTAACCAATTATAAACAGAAGGCAAAGGCAAAGAAGACACGTCTAACCTTTAGAACTGTATAAATACCCGACATGACTAACCAGGAATGCTAGCTTTGTGGATTACCACCTGGCATCCATCTCTGTGCAGAAATGCAATAAAACGATATCTTGACTCAGTCTGTGGATTGACTTATTGCACACTGGGTACGAACTCCGGTTTTGGGACAACAGAAGGAGCCTGCACGTGAGGGGAGACAAACGCTAAAGGCACGCTCCTGCTCTGTGGGGCAGAGAGACGGGACTCCTGCAGAGCCAACAGGGCCTGGCAGCATCTCCTGCTGCTGCCTGTGCAAGGGGCCTGCCATGGCATTCACGCATTGGGCAGGCTTAGGACTGAGAAACAGGAAAATACTTTTTCTATGGTTTTTTTTTTTTGGTAGCATATCATTATGTCTGACAGGCATTGCTTTCCAGCAATGCCTGTCAGTGCTTGTTGTGGGACCAAAATACAAGTGCTGTTTCACAGCTCCACAGAGACTGACACGGGTCTTGTGGGCAAGTCTCCCTGCAGAGAGAGAGGGGAGGAACAGTATTTGGAAAGCAGTGTTACCTGGCAGATGTCTCATCAGGCATAATGATAAGGGACGTGACGGGGTGATACTCCGTGCACCCAAAGGTCAGCTGGGTCAAAGATACCTCTGTGCTATTTTTAAACAAATGGTCTATGGAAGAATCCTTTTATAGCTGTACAGTGATTTGGCTTGTATGGCCGTGACATTTTGAACTGATCTCTGGTGCCTTAAAAACAAGCTCATGATAGCACTTAACTGTAGCCAAGGAAAGTTATGGGAATTTTTATACTATGTAAGATTCTCTACTAAGTTATATCACATCTTTGCCTTTACATTGTGTTTGGAATGATGGAAATGATTCTGAGTGTAATGCCACAGCAGTATTGCAATGAAAATAAAATGCCTTGTAAAATGAAGACAAATAGCTGATTCTCAAATTCTAGTGCTTAATATATCACAACTTACACTTTGTAAGTCTAACTATGATGATTTTTTTTTTTCAAGTCAGCTGTTCTGAGCATAATCGGTACACTATGGAGCCGCAGAGTCCCTATGCATTTAAACCCAGGCCGGATGGCACAGACAGTTTTCCTGTTTACCACAAGATGGCATTGCGCTAGATAATATTTTGTTCCCTCTCTTGGACAGTTCATACTTTCACCTGGAATTAGAGATAAAATTAACTTTAAAGATAGTTCTTTGAAGAGGTGCACATGCATTATTTAGATTTAGGCATAAATTCATACTTTTGAGCTGCAAAGTCCTCTGTTCCAGCAGGCTGATCAACACCTTCACACTGACCTCTGTACCCTCCTGTTTTATCCCTATGCAGTGAACTCTTTGAGTTCTTCTGGTGTGTATTTGTACAAAGCCCAGAAACCTTCAGGTAAATGTGTGGGACTGAGAGGACATAATTGGTAACATCTATTTCACTTCCAAATTTGCTTTAAGCGTTAATGTGACACCGTGTATCACTGGAATAGCAGAACGAGTGCATGCCAGGAATTGGTCTTCTTGTTTGACCTGATAGCATAAACCTGCTAAGGAGGGGAAAAAAGAATCTTAAAAGGTAAAAATTACTTTCTGGCAACTGTTGTGTAGAACTGAATTACAGCCTCTTTATGTATTCCAGAAATTGTCATTTACTGCATGAGTGGTACCAGTGCAGTAAACGGTACTGCTCTTTTACTCAGCTGCTTCAGTGTTGCTAATACAGGCACCCTTATGATTAAGGATTAGTGACAGGAAAATCTGCACTTCATCTCAGACAGAAGTCAAAGGTGGATTTTTTTTTAATGTCCCTTTTTCTCCTTTTACTGGTCTCTGTTGTGTGCTTCATTGCTGCAGGCAATGAATTGGTCCTGTGTATTTAGTCTCTACATACATGATTCAACAGTAGCAATTGCAATCAACAGAGGAAATCTGTAAATGCTTTCACATTGGTGTTTGGGTTGTTTTTTTTTTTTTTTGCTGTTTGTGAAAACCCCACTTTCAGCAAATTAGCAAAGTCTTTGAAACACAAGTAGATGCTACAACACATTCTTAAAGCTATTTGGGGAGGTACTGTGTCAGGGAATGCAGCGATAGGTAACCGCTTTAAGCTGAAAGACAGTAGATTTAGACTGGATTTTAGGAGCAAGTTTTTCACTGTGAGGGTGGTGAGACACTGGCACAGGTTGCCCAGGGAAGCTGTGGATGCCCCATCCCTGGAGGTGTTCAAGGCCAGGCTGGATGAGGCTTTGAGCAACCTGGGCTAGTGGAGGGTGTCCCTGCCCATGGCAGGGGGGTTGGAACTAGATAATCTTTAAGGTCCCTTCTAACCCTAACCATTCCATGATTCTATGATTCTATTTAAAAAAATTGCTTACAAAGAAATAATCTGAATATCTCTTTAGCAAATAATTCTGAAAAAGCTTCTTGCATCTTTTCAAGGATTCATGCTTCTAAAGAACATGGGAGAAGCCCTAACCAAGCTGAAGTCTTGGGTGCTTTTGCTGTAGTTCTTGGCAGAGTCAGGCTGTACTTATTATGAGGAGAAATTTCATAGTCTTTTTTTAGACCTCCTCCTGTTGTGTAGAAGAAAGAAATACCTGCTTAGTTTACTGGCAATGCCAAAATTTTTGTCCTGGAAGCACAGCAAGTGAGTGAAGAAGGAGCTTCATCCGACTGTGCGTCAACTGGCCTGGGCACAGTGTTGCCTGTTAGTGAAGCTTGACTGCAAAATCGTTACTGCTGCACGTAGCGATGGTGTATTACTCAGACAGGACATTTCTGAGTTTGTGATTTCACAGTGTGATTGGGAAGGTGGTAGTTGGAAGAATATTTGAATAGATTTGTAAACTAAGCAGGATTTGTAAACAAAGCTGTGGATATTTTAGGAAACCATGCTATTGTGAGAAATGGCTTCTGAGGTGCTCACTGTAATAATGATAGCCAAGCTTTGAGCTTGTAACTCCCAGTTTAGAGCTGAGAATTAAAAGCAGGCACAGCTTCTGTTAAGTGAATAGGTGTGTGTGTGTGTACCGCTGAAAATTTAGGCTTTTGAAAAGATGAAATGGTGATATCAATATTGGATTATAGAAATAAGTATTAGGAAATGAATGGTTTTATTATCTCATGTTTGCTCCAGCTGTTTTAATAGACTTTTCCAGCAATTTTTAAAAGGATGAATTTTTAGAAATACTTATTCATTTTGATCATCTCTGGTTTTGTCTTCCTAGTTTTAAAATCTCAAATATCATGTTTCTCAAACTGCCTGTGGCTGGATTCTTGAGTGCTCAGTCATAGGACTTGAAAGCAGTTATCCCTAACTGTGGGCACTCACAATCTGCAGATACTTAAGCAATTTCATCATTACTCTCTCTTTCCATGATGTTCTCTATCTCTCCAGTATGACTGATTGTCATAGCATGTATGTGCTTAATTCCTTAGTATTTGCTTACTTTCTTTACCATGAGATGATCAGATAGAAATTGCATGCTGTTGCAAAGTGCAGGCTTTCTTTGGGGTGAAGAAGGCTGTGGAGTTTTGGGTTGTTTTTTTTTAACCACAGTTGAGGTTTGCATGAAAAACATAAGACGGCAGAGTGTAGTTGGCAGAAACACTTCTCCGAAAGATTAATAGAAAGCACAATGCATGGCAGATGTGATGCACCAAAAGAACTACAACATCAATGTGATTTATGGTTGTTTTTGTTTTTCTGTTGGGAAAGAGTAAAGAATTATCCTACTTAACTTCTGGTTTTGTAGCTTCTGTTCAGCTGGGCTACAACTTTAAGTTTGTGTTTGATAGGAACTGCTCTAATGTACAGTTTTCGTGTCTCACTGTTAGTGATACCATTTACTTAGATTTACTCTTCAAACTTTTGCCAATTACCTCTGGATGGCAGTAGATGTAGTTACAAGATGATTCAACTAATTCATAAGCCTGCTGTGAGGATCATTATGAAGAACACTTTTATCAGGAAAATCCAAAGTGCTAGTAATTTTGGGAAATAGTAGAAAGCGCCCTTAAAATACCCTCACTGTCTCCAAATCATTCCTTTCCACTGACTTTGTTCAGTACACTTCAAAGTAAAAATCTATGTTGTAGGATTTCTTCCTGTAAGGGAGAAGTTGTTTGCTCACTGAGAGTAAATTAAGTACAACAGTTTGTGGACGGAATTCTGTTTCCCAATACGTTTTTACCCCTGTTAAATTTATTTAATGTATTTCAGCATGTATCTTGTTTCCTGGGACATATACATTATTTTGCAGTCCAGACAATGAAGTGTAGATGTGAAATTTGGCTAAACAAAGACTATTCACTAGTCCATAAATGTGAAAAAAACTGTCTATAAATAATAAAAAAAATTGCAAAGACCTGAACCACCATCTTTTATTGAATATCAGGATTGATTTCCTCAGTATAACAAAAATATGCCTGGTAGTCACAGTTTTCACTATTCCAGAAAGAGTTAAATTGTTGATTAGAGATAATGGGTAGTTCCTTTTCATGGTTTCACCACTGTAAGGCCTTACTAGAAATAGGCTAAGGGACATGCTTAATTCTAAGCAAGTTCTATTGATGTTGATGATATCACCTGTGCTCACATGCTTAAAAACATTTCTGGTTGGTTTGTAAATTAGCAGGATTAGGTTTCCTGTCCAGAGGTTTAATGTGATTTTAGCAGAATGCTGCATTTGTGAAAAACCATGAAGAGGAAACTCAGGAGGCTGTAGCTCTGGTTCCAAAACCTGCGACTGGGTAGGTAGCTGGGAATGCAGTTACAAGTGGGTACTAAGCAGGGCTTGGTTTTTGGTTCAGAAGCCAGAACACAGATAGCTGGTGAGATAGGAGGGAGATTAGGATGACTGCAGGCATTGTGGGAAGTGACTGGTAAACCATAATCTGTTTTGATCAGTTGAGTGGCTGTGACTGTGTGGTTTCACTGAACTGATTTTGGGTAAGCACAACAAAGCTAAGCTAATTTGAGGCCTTCCCAAGTGGTTGATGTCTATCTTGCTATGCATCAGGGAATCGGGCTGAAAACAGATTGTGATGTGGTTTGCTTTTTTATGAGCTTTACAGTGACCTGATTTTTTGAAAAAGTTTTCTTGTAGTGTGGTCTTAATATTAGAAGTACCAGCAATGGTGTCTTGGTTTTGTTAGGCGTTTTTTAGAAGAATTCAAAGAACAGAGTGAGAACTTTACCAGACAGTGATGGAAAGAACGGCAACGTAGTAACGCGTGCTTTTTTCCAGGGTCAGTCCTTCTTAGCACCTGTCTAGAGCAGACTTCTTGGCATGAGATTACTTCTAAAAGTTTAGAAAGAAAAGCCGCAGAACACATTTCTTTCTCTTAGAAGAAATCTGTTGTTCGCAAAGATTTGCCCTGGATTAAGTCTACGCTTGCAATTAGAAGAACAAAAATGCTTCTTCTGTTCTTGGGTTGGGTTCGTAGGTGGAAATGTCTCGTGTCTTCATCCGTGACACAAAGGATGTGCCATAGTCACTACTGATTTTTTTGTGGACAGGAAGACACAAGGCAAATCTAATGGAGCTAAAAGTTCAATACTGTGAATCTGAGAGTAGGGTAAATCTCTGCATGTCTGCTGACAATGAGCATGCCAGCTCCTCTATTCTACCGCTTTTGTGAGTCAGAAACAATACATTTTCCAGCAGTGGCCTTAGAAGAGGCTTCTTAGGACATGTTTTCAGTAGAAAATCTCAACCTTTTATGTGCATGTGCATGTGATGAAGCCTATGCAGATAGCAGCATTCGTGTGTGCAAGAGAGAGCTGAATGTTGAGTTTTGCTAAAAGAAAAGGATGAAACCTGATCTCAAAGCAAGACAATGCAATGCATTTAGGACCATGATTCTTCAGTGATTTATTAGGAAGCATTCAGCCTCATGCTAGGCGTAGATCCAAGCATCATTTCATATACACACCACAACCATTTCACACAGCACAACCGCCTGAATCTTCTCCCAGCCCTTGCTAGGTGACATGGAGATGTATGCTGAAGTGCTGCTTGCCAAAGGTGCCTTCAAGCCTCAGCACTACTTGAAAGTCAGCTAGGAAAAGGATCCACAAGCCTGGTTTGTAACCCTTTATCCTCCACATTTCCATTCATCAGCGAGGCTGATTAGTCAGGATGGAGTTTTGTCCTCAGTGTGTTCTCAGACTATTTTGTTCTTTAAGCTACCTTTGACACCAGGTGATGAAGTACACATTGAAGGTGGTGTGATGAGGAGTGGGGAATGTACGTGCAGGTCCCACCATGAAGCAGCAAAAGCATTTTTGTGTGCAACTGTGCTTCCCACAAGCTACTTTGATAATGTACACTGTAGGTGTCCAAGTCAGGAGGATGGAGCCAGGCTCTTCTCTGTGATATCCAGTGATAGGACAAGGGGCAATGGGCTCAAGCTGGAACATAGGAGGTTCCACTTGAATATGAGAAAAAACTTCTTTACAGTAAGGGTGACAGAGCACTGGAACAGGCTGCCCAGAGAGGTTGTGGAGTCTCCTTCTCTGGAGACATTCAAAGCCCGCCTGGATGCGTTCCTGTGCGATCTGATCTAGGTGTTCCTGCTCCGGCAGGGGGATTGGACTAGATGATCTTTCGAGGTCCCTTCCAATCCCTAACATTCTGTGATTCTGTGTGATTCTGTGAAGTAAAAGATACTAAGTGCTGCAGTTTAAATTTGATGGTTCAATTACACCAGTTGCAGTCACTTCAAGGTCTTGCTAATACATTTTCAGTTGACAGTTATCAATGAAAGGGGGGAAAACTCTTGTTTTAGATCTTTTTATACACAGGAAAATGGCAATTTATAGGTTCAGTCTATGATATTAGGGATGTTTTCAACCACGTGTAACCACAGGTGACTCATGTAGGACAGGAATCATCTGGAAACTTGTATGAGTTTTTATCTAGGATGTATGTTGTGGTTCAGAGTAAATTAGGGGAATTTCTGTTAAACAAGTATTTTTCATTTTGAATGTCATACAGCCTAAGGCTGTGACTCTACATCATTACCCAGTAACAACAGATTTGCTTAAAATAGTTCTTGCACTGAAAAAGAAGTCCTACAGATTAACACAGTCAGTTCACAGGTTTTATACCATGCTTGCGAGGTAGCTGAATCAGCATAGCTGAGGAAGGTAGCTTCTGGGGTGAGAGCATCAATGTGTGACGTTGGAGAGGAACAGCAATCTTTTAAACTGGCTTTGTCCCTGAGGGAATTAGCTACAGCTTGACTCACAACTGGGGATGGCTTCTCTTGGAAGAGCAGTTGTGGTTCATACCTGCCTACCGCAGCCTACCAAACCTCTTCTTGAAGAAGTCTCTCTTGTAAAGGTGGCATAACTGCTCATGGAGTAGCAGAGATCTCCCATAATTACTCCTGTAGCAACCAGAGCTTGCAGCCTGGTGTGTTAAGGAAAACTGGCAGCAATTTGGGGTATTTGATATACTATAAACTAAACCAGTTGCTACATAGCTTGCTCAGTAATTCCTGCAAAGAGTTTGGGAGAATCTCAGAGAGGCGAGGGGTGGATAACTGGGAGCAGGAACGACATTGGCCATCACAAGGTAACCTTCCCGCTGCTGCTGAACCAGAGCCCTCAGAGCTGAGGCAGGAAATTCCCTGTTCTAATCTGCGGTCAGAGCTCTTGGGTCCTTGGAGGGGATGAGTGATTCTCTGAGCTATTCAGAGCCTCCCTCGTGCTGCCACAAAACCAAATCAGCTGTTCTGCACAGCAGACTTTTTGTTTTCTGCAGCATGTCTCTGTTCATCAGCTGCTGCACTACAGGAAAAGTGGAAAACCTATAAAATGGGATGGAATCTAATTTTCCAGAATCCTTCTACAGGTACTGTGGGAACTGCTCAATCTGTGATTTTCCTCATTTACTGAGGAAATGTTAGAGCAGGGGCAGGGCAATTCTGTGTGTAGCAGTAGTTAGGAGCAATAAAATGAAAATAAAATAAATATTTTCACATAATAAATGAAAGGTGCAAAAGAAAAGATTTGCTTCTTTAGCCAAGGATGCATGAATGGCTTAATCTACAATACTGCTAGCTCTTGGTTTAAAATGTGCAGATGTTTCATACAACTCTTCTTCAGTCTTTGCTACTGGGATTACCTGTTAGTGCAAGGTGCTGTGTGGAAATAGGAGTGTTTGCTGGGCTGTGCTGTTGCTCCTTTCTCTATAGGATTTACAGGGCTAGGTGTTTGCGTTCTCTAGCTGTCCAAATATACTAAATGATGAGAAAGGACACCTTCCTTTTCTCTTGAGAATGTTCCTACACCAGCCTCCTCTCTGGGCTTCTCAACGCTTGCCTTGCTCCCTACAGAGACCCATCTGGAACACCTTGGAGGTACCCCATGTAACCCATCACCTGAAGCCCTGTTTTCCTCTTATCCCTTTTGTTCTTTTCTGTTGTTCTTCCTTCTTCACTGCATTAATGCAGACATCTCAGCTACATCTCCAAGGCCTATTATTTCTGCTGTGTTTGCTTACTTGTTCCTGTTTTTGGAGTTGTTCTTCATAGTCTCTGCTCTACCCTGATCATGCCTGTTAGTATTTCTAGTTATTTCAGTGATGCACTCAGCTTGAATTCCCCTGATTCTTGGAGAAATAAGGAGAGGAGTCAGCAGAACTGCTACCTTGGATTTCCAGAGGGCAGACTGGCCTGTTTAGGAGACTGTTTGACAGAGTCCCTGAGGAGACAGTCCCAAAGGTCAAAGAAGGCTGGACGTTCTTCAAGAAGGAAAACTTAAAGGTGCAGGAGCAGGCTGTCCCCATGTGCCAAAAGACAAGATGGTGGGGAAGAAGACTGGGCTGGCTGAACAGAGAGCTTTGGCTCGAACTCAGGAAAAAAAGGAGAGTTTATCACCTTTGGAAGAAGGAGCAGGCAGCTCAGGAGGGCTACAAGGATGTCATGAGGTCATGCAGGGAGAAAATCAGAAGGGCCAAGGCCTAACTAGAACTTAACCTCTCTACTGACATAAAAGACAGTAAAAATTGTTTCTATAAATACTTTAGCTACAAAAGGAGGGCTAAGGAGAATCTCTGTCCTTTGTTGGATGTGGAGGGAAACACAGTGATAAAGGATGAGGAGAAGGCTGAGGTACTTAATGCCTTGCTTGCCTCAGTCTTTAATAATAAGACCAGCTCTGCTCCAGGTACCTAGCCTCCTGAGCTGGAAGACAAGGACGGGGAGCAAAATGAAGTTCCCATAATCCAAGGGGACATGGTTAGTGACCTGCTACACCAGACTACACGAGCATCCTGGCTTGTATCAGAAATAGTGTGGCCAGCAGGACTAGGGAAGCGATCATCCCCCTGTAATTGGCACTGGTGAGGCTGCACCTCAAATACTGAGTTCAGTTTTGGGCCCCTTACTACAAGAAAGACATTGAGGTGCTGGAACGTGTCCAGAGAAGTGCAATGAAGCTGGTGAAGGGTCCAGAGAACAAGTCTTATGAGGAACAGAGAGAGAACTGGGGTTGTTTGGCTTGGAGAAAATGAGGCTCAGGGAGACCTTTCTACTCTCTACAACTACCTGAAAGGAGGTTGTAGCAAGGTGGGCGTTAATCTCTTCTTCCAAGTAACAATTGATAGGACGAGAGGAAACAGCCTCAAGTTGCACCAGGAGAGGTTTAGATTGGATATTAGGAAAAATATCTTCACTGAAAGGGTTGTCAAGCACTGGAACAGGCTGCCCAGGGAAGTGGTTGAGTCAGCATCCTTGGAGGTATTTAAAAGACTTGTAGACATGGCGCTTAGGGACATGGTTTCGTGGTGGACTTGTGTCAATCAGTGTTACGTTAACGATTGGACTTCATTGTCTTAGAAGTCTTTTCCAACCTAAACAATTCTATGATTTGTTGGGCAACAATGGTCTAGTCTGCAGCCTGTCTCTGGACTAGTTTATTGGTGGACAGAATAGCTGTGCACTGTGTGTCAGAGTATGTGTTTCTCATGCAGGTCAACAGAGCACTCCTGGGTTAAACCAGGCTTAACTTTCCTATAATGCACTGATATAAATGGTGCAGTAATGGTGCAGTAAGTTTGAATGGTGTGGTAAGTGGGAAAAACAGGTGTTGGCAAGCTTGAGAAATAGTTGATGGTAAGCTTGAGGAATAGTTGAGTTGTGTATTAGGCTTATGACTCAACCCTTGTTGATGTTACCAGTCAATTAGAAGATCATGGAAAATCCCAGTTGTATATTTGATGTGGGCAGTGTTACGTACTGGAAAGAAACTGCTTTTCACTCACTTGGTAAGGCCTTTCCTGGGCTTTGTGTCCTGCATCATTGAGAATACATGTATCTACAATTGGAGAGAGTAGAGGAAAGAAGAGGAAAGTTAAGTGGAAAAATACTTCATAAATGAGTTTTAGAGAGCAGTAGGGAGGAAAGAGGAGAGCAACATCTCTTTAAATGAATGATTTGAATGATTGCAACTTTTCCTTCACTTCAATTTACTCAAGCTGTGCAAAACAGCGCTGGATAAATCATATTCTCATTATGTTTTTGCTGATTAGAGAAAGAAAAAAAACCCTGTAGATGATTTAAGACTGGACTGAGGATATTCACAGATCTTGGGAAATGCTCTTGTTTAGGCTATGAGTTAGTATGATGGAAACATCTGACACTAAGCCTGTATCTTCTAAATAAACCCTCTAAACTCAAACAATTTGGACAAAAAGAAAGGTAGATGCATTCTATCAAATATCTTAGTTGCTAAAAGATTGGGTTTGGATGGGAAATTCAAAGACCATCTCAGTGGATTCAGCAGTAGTCTTGAAGGTGGCGTGAGATCTTTGTTTTACACATAGGAAAAATGACTTTGACTGCAATATTGATTGCTGTCCTTTAAGAATAATGATCTTGCTTTTATACCTTCACATTTGACTTTGCATTTTCCATGTAAATGACACATTTACATTAACATTTTAACATTACATACATACAGAAATCAAATATACTTGTAAATCTGCCTTCCTACCTACCTACTTATAGGTACGTTTGTTTTGCAAGCTAACTGCCTTCATTTTGAACTGTTTGGATTTTGAACTTTAAATCCAGGCAGATAAAACTAAGCATTAATTTAAGAACCTTATGAACTAGGGTTCTGATCCCTTCCTTTTAGGAATCTACCATTTTTTTTTTTATATACAGTGCTGCTGAGATGTGATCAAAGAGGACACAGGCCGTGATTTTGAATTGGTTTCATTATAATTTTGTAAAATTCAGCAGATTGTTGCAAACTTGTGCTTTGCAAAATGTCGAGATGTACAGGTCCCTGAAATAACTTGAAATACTTCTTCATTTTGCTGTCTTTCAGGGTGGTAGCATGACAATTTTTAAAGAAAAGTTGCTTTCACATTCTGCTTCTGTCTAAAAATGAACGGGATGATAGAGCTTTCAGAGTCCAGAAGACACATTTTAACTTTAAATCCTTAGCAATCTTTTGCTGTAGCAGCACTAAAATTGTGCCATTACATTAGTTTGTATTAGGATAGAGAAGAGCAAAATTTAGCCAGGTTTTCTATGTGTTGTGGGCAGTGAGTGGGGCTTGCCAAGATGTCCTGGGTCCAGCTGGGATAGAGTTAATTCCTCACAGAAGCTGGGAGGTGGGTAGCCAAAGGGATATTCGATACCATGCTGACGTCATGTCCCGGGTCTTGGGGGGACGGAGCGGTTGGTTTTGTGAAACTCCGCTGGTGAGATATTCATTGTATCAGTGTTTCCATTGTATTTTATACCTTGTCTTATTGTTATATTCTCTTTCCTTTTGTTTTCCTTGTGTGGTGTTATTAAAAGTCTGTCGTTATCTCAACTCACGAGGTTCCATTTTTTGTTTTTCTTTTCTCCTACCCTTTCCCATCTTACCGGGAGGGGAAGG
>WKFP01013767.1:73075-95606 GCA_011057875.1 Pterocles orientalis
CCCCCCCCCCCTTTCTGGGGGAATCGTCTGTGCGGTTTCTGGGGATTATTAGCTGGCAACAGGCCAAGCCTTTTCGGGAGGGCAGTATCATTGTCAACAGGCCGAGCCTTTTTCGGGGGGGCAGCACAATTGTGTATCACCTATTCTCTCCCTCCTTCGGGGCCATGGGCTGGGAGTGGGCTGGGCCTTTGGTCATCAGGTGGGGAGGGGTAGTATCACTGTGTATCACATTGCATCTTTGTATATAGTATTATTTCTAATATTATTGTAGTTTAGTAATTAAATTGTCCTTATCTCAACCCACGGGTCCTCTTTGCCATTTGCCTCTTTAATTCTCTCCCCTATCATTGGGTGGGGGCAGGGACTGTGTGAGCGGGTGTGTGTGGTTTGGTCCCCAGCCAAGGGCCAACCCATCACACCTTGTCTGTCTGAAGACTTCTTTGCTGGGTAGAAGGGGGTGAGGCAGATTGTCCTGTCAGGATGAGCTGACATCCCTGTGCTCTGCAGGTGAGAACAGGGAGGGAGGTGAGAAGTAGGCAGACAGCATCACAGAGCTGCTGGCAGAACATGATGAGCTCAAGGTCACTTGGCTGTTGGCCCAAATCCATCCCAAAAGACTGAAAGCCAACAATTAGTTAGGCCCCCAGAAAAAGGAAATAGCTGAGCCGTGTCGTTGTTCAGCAAGGGTGTGTAGGTTCTGCTAGCACCCTTTTGAAAGCCACCATGGACATCAGCTGGGACCATCACCTTTCATGGCCTAGCTCATCAGTGTGAGTTGCACTCAGTGTGATTTTAATTGAATACTTTCCCACGAACAGATACAAGAATACATTCTCAAATGGATCAGGAATTCCTGGTAACTTCAACTTCTCATGGGATGAAGAGGTGGATGACCAAAGACAGCAATGCTGTGATGCAAGATGCCTGTTAGAGTGGCAAGCACAAGCTCTGGACAGAAGTTTTTCCTGGCACTGAAGCTTTTACAAGGTTCCATCAATTCTGAGACAGTTAAATCTTTCTACCCCCCTCTATTAATAAATGTAAATGTGTGGAAAATTACCCTCATCTTCCAAAAAGAGTGTGCCTCCAGAATAACTTTCAGTATCAGTGACCTCAGAATTCTGCTGCCATATTTAGAGGTGATAAAAACAGTCCTTGGATTTCTGACCAAAATCCAAATATAGTCTATTTCTTTCTGCCAGCTGAAAATTTACCTTTTTATTTCATCCAGTTTTGTTTAAATCAAACTTTGTTCCAAATTTTTCATTCTATAAATGTCTCTTTCACTATAATTATTTAAATAAAGTGGGAAAGTGCCCAGTTTAGTGAACTGAATTAGTATGCTACTGAATATGCCTGCTATTGTCATTCTACTAGAATTTGTGCTCTGTTCATGTTACAACTTCTCCCTGACTTCAGCGGATTTACATGAGAGCTGAACCCAGCCCGTGAAGGACAGATTACCCCAGGCAGTTGTGTTTGACAAATTTGAAGTGAACATAGTTGCTGCTTCTACATGATTTATCAAAATCTTCACAGTGGGAGGAATACACCAGTTGCTACTTGGCCAGGCATTGGCTTTATGGCTGGAAACTGGCAGTGCATGTCAGTGATACCCTGAGACATCAAAGTCCACTTGCCTTGTGTGTTGTGGTGTGCCAGGTCCTGGTTTCCCAAGCATTCAGCTTATCTCCAGCTTGGCAGCGTGACAGCTTTTGCCTGTGATGGACACTTCCCTTTGAGAAGTGGGAAACATGGAGATCAAGAGTCCCAGAGAACAAGTAGCAGAAGAGACCTGGCAGAAATATGGAAGAGGTTACTGTGGTGTTAACCCCAACTACCTTGAGGTATGTGCACTATAGGCATCCACACAGAGATGGTTGTTTAGGCTCCTTTTAGAACCAGTGGAGAGAAACAAGAAATACTGAGATATTCTGGGTAACTTATTTGAGTCAAGACAAAGCTTGCCCTAGAAGTGCTTGTTCCTCTTCAGTAAGCTTAGTGGCAATTTGAGTAACTCAAGTATAGCCCTTGTTATGTAGGTGTCCCACATAGGTGAGATGAGCCTATTTTTCTTTTGTGGGACCTTGACAGGGAGAGACTGTTCAGGGTACTATGTAATATTCCCTATCCAGAGCCATCTTTTCTTCTTGCTTCCTTTTTATCTCCTCCCAAGAAGCTATTTTTTTCTCTTCCACTTTACTTTCCTGTTTCTTTTCTTCCCTTGCTTACATTTTTACTCATAGTCTATTTTTCTTCTTCACTTTGGTGCTTTGTGATGATGATGAGTCTACATAAATGGGTTTGGCAATCATACTACTTAAGAGATTCCTGGGAACTCTTTACACATCTCTTGAGGGCTAAAGGTAGAAAGCAGGCCAGTCAACTGGACAGACTCATTTGACCACCCTTGCCTAACGGTCCCTTCTGGCCCCCCTCTGTGTGTCACCCACTTTCAGTCCTTGACCTGAGGCATCAGGTGCGGCCGGTCGTCCAACCTGTAATCAGGAGAAGGGGTTGTACATGGTAGTGAGACGGGTGTTATCCCACGGACCCTGGACTCATAGAGGCTACTCCAAGAAATCTTCTCTCCTACCTGGAGCCTCTCATGGCCGCTTCATGTAGTTCATCCAATGCCAGGAGTCTCGTGCACTGGGACATTTGGGGTGCAGTGATGATACAGCTAAATGGTTTAGGGGGTGGGCGCTGCCGAAAGAGGGTGGTGGTGCCATTTTCTGTGTCTGCCTCTCTGTCTGTGGAACTCTGCCACTTCCCACATGCCATCAGTGCTCTCCTGACCTTAGGGCGAGTCAGCTCAGGGGATGGACTGGCAGAAACTCACATTAAAAATGAATATGTTTTTCTGACGAGGGAAAGAGGAGTGGTGGAGATTTCTGTTCTTTATTCTCTTTGAAAGTGTAGGCTTTCAGGTACAACAGTGCTGTGCTCTGGGGTACAGCATAAAAGCAGTATCTGAGACTTTAAAATGTCTGTGAAGAGGTAGTACACAACGATCCAGTCCAGCTTCCTCAGAAATTTCCTGTTGGCTTCAGTAGCTCAGGATTTAACTCTGTTTACTCACTGCTGGGTTTCTGTAGTGCTGTCAATATTCTCCTGCTTATTCTGCATGGTCAAAGACAAAGATGCTGTAAACGTTTCAGTACAACGTTAAAACCAGGGGGCTCGCTGTGCAGGAAAGCACTTGTACAGCTGTGCTTTGTGTGTCGTTACACCAGGCTGCACTCTGCTCCTGCTCATGTTACTGAAATTCAGGAGTGATTCCCAAAACATCTGTAGATCAGCTTGGTGGATCCAGACACAAAGGGAATGCAAAAAAAAAAAAAAAAAGATCTACAACAATGCCTCCTCTTGCAATCGTTGAGACAGAAATTCAGTGTGGCCTCCCTGAGCACTGTTGTGCTGCTAAGGTGTGAGGACAAGTACTGTCCTGACATGCATGAAGAGGGAAGCCAGATTGTGTCATTGTCCTTGTAGCCGTAGCAGGGTCCTGTTGCGTGAGAAGAGGTGATCAGTATTAAGGTGGATGGCCAAAGACTCTCCCTTCTCCCTGGGAGACCTGAGCCTGCCCAGTGCTCGAAGCACGATGCTTCCTGCTCACAGTTGCGGTTGCTCCTCATTAGAGAATTTACTGGATTACTTGTCAGAGATGAACTAGGAGTGTAATCCTGGTGAATTTGTTCAAAAATGCAAATCAATATTCACAGCAGGTTTTTTTTGGGGGGGAGGGGAGGTAGTAACATTTGTTCAACTGTGTTCCTTACACTTGAGCTATAAAAAGCAGCAAATTAAGGCTCAGCATGAAGCCATATAATATGAAATCAAAAAGTGACAGCAGAAATGTTTCAGTATCCACCCACCACTTGCACAAGGGAATGAGGAATAGTGTCTTGCTTGTTCCAGAAAGACTATCATAGTGATCCAGCCCAGCAAGCCATGAAGTCTGGTCCTCCTTAGAGCCCTTTACAGTTTTGCAATAAAAATGCTTGTTTTTAGGGATATGGACCTATCCAAAAGTCTGTGGAATCAGTTCCATTCTCCATGCATACATCCTCCTGAAGTGTCAATTCCAAAAGCCATTTGTTTTCATTTCCTATACTAAAACTGGAGGATAACGTTCCTGTGTACCAATTACTGCCCTGTACAGCTCTCTACCTCTCAGGTGGGTTTCAAGTCAATCTTATGACTCTGTTCCAGTTTAAAAATGGTCCCAGCAGCAGCTATATGTGCTAGGTAACAAATTTTATCTGTTCTTGCTGCTCCTCCTGGCCCAACCTAATGGATGCTGAAGGCAGCTGGAAGTCACTGCGGAGTGCTTTACATCAGGCTAAGACCTTGGCTTCACCAGAGCTCCTGCACCTATAGTTTGCTTGTGTGACCTCCCAGCACAGGAATAACTCATACCTATAGAAGTTGTATGGAAAAATATAAATGAAGCAAATATTATCTTCTGTAGGAGCAGGGGTTTGTAGTGATGTGAACCAAATGGTGAGAGTTTGCACCCTGAGCAGGTATTGCTCTTCCAGAAACGTTTGTGGCAGAGATTTGATCCAGTCAGGAGCAACCTGAAATGCACAGTGCTGCTTCACTTCTGCAACTGCCTATTCAAGCATGTCTTGTGGCTGCTGGAGAAGTTCTGCAGTTTCTTGCCACACAAAACTGACTGAAAAAGCAGAGCAGAGCTGGAGTTCTTCTAAGTTAATAGAGTGCTAGAAGAAAAGTTAATGAAGTTCCTAACAACTGAATCTCCCATTTTTTGAGTATGCCTACTTTAGTATTTGGGATATCCTGGTTTATATGGGACTTAAGAAACAAAAGATCTATACAAATCTATACTACCTTCATAATATTCAGATAAATGAGGTATTTTTGCTTATTATAATTTTGCATTATATATTTTCAGACTCATGAGAAAAATAATCCTCGAATATATTTCTAGGAAAATAACTAGAAGTTGGTAAGTCAAATGCTCTGTTACTGCAGCAGAGGAAGGGGAAGCAGCAGAAGGAGAAACCTCTGATTGTACCATTCATTAAATGAAAAGCAACTCAAAACATAGTAAATTAACTATTAGGTACATCTGACTTGATGATTATATCTGTACTATGGTCTCGACCAAAAAAAAAAATAAAATCCCTGTTTGTCCTGCTGTGATTACTTCTGAAGCACTTTGGTACTGTCACATCCCCCTGGCTTTGCTGTTTTCATTACTCCTGACAGAACGTTTGGGTAAATGCAAGAAGAGAGAGGGGATAGCATAGCGGTTTGACAGCTCTAATTATGAATATTTAAGAGCTGCTTAAATGTGCTCTCTTTTATCACCTAATTTCCTAGCATTGGAAGCACTTGTCTCATTTTTCAAATCAAAGCTTCCTCAAGAAAAATGCTTGGAGACTGAATAGCTTATGCATTCTATTAATCACAGAGGGTGGGAAAAGATCCATCAAGTGCTTCAGATAGTTTGAGAGTGCTCCATCCTTGTAGAGCTTTCACCTCCCATTTCTCACAGATGAGTGCCTTTGCCTCCTGTGAATAATCTTTGTGATTCCTCCTCATCCAGAAATGGTTTCAAATTTATCTTCCTTCAACAGTACGTCAAATGATGCCTGAATATTTATAAAAGGATTAAATTCTAATTGGGGTTAGTCATAGATAGGAGGAAAGAGTAGTAGTCATATGTTGTTTTCTTAAAGGAGGATAGGTCTTATTCTGCTTCTAGTGGGTCAAGTTTCATTGAAGAAGTGTTACAGTTTAGATGGAAGAGAGTAACCACTCCAACTTGGAAAGGAACTTTCTTGATTTGAGCCAGAAACAGTATTGTTGTCTGATGTTTATTCTGTGATTACTGTTACTTTCTGCACTTAAGGTTGACTTTGGTCATGACGGTAAAACGATACAAATTAATTTTATTGGAGTTTTGTGCTCTGTGCATATACTGAGAAGTGTCTTCTCCTTACTAGATAACACTAGCCAGACTCTCCCCAGTAATGACATTTAAATTCTGCAGGACATGCTTAATTGCTGCAGCTGGAGGAGGGGAATATCTTCAAAGATGTGTAGCCCTTTGCCTCCTGGGTGGCAGTGTGATAACATCCCCAACTTTTTGAAGGAGTCTGTGTCTGCAGTGCTTATTCCCTCCTGTTTTGTCATTACAACTTGTGAACTTACATTCCATATGTTGCTGAAAGATGACATGAGACAGACACATGATGACATGAAAAGAAAAAAAGTAAATTATTCACTGAGCAACATCTTGTGGTATTTCCTACTATTACTAGAGAGGAATATCATTCCTCTTGGTCTCATCAAAGTTAGGAAGATGGATGGTATAGCAAGGAAGCCAGTCTCCAGCCAGGAAATAAGTGGGATTCAGGAGAGTGATGTCTTTCTTTCTTTGTTAGATAAGAGGAAAGAAAAAGGTTTAGATAGGGAATCAGAGAGAAGAAGGAAGCTGAAAGTAAATGGTTTGGGAATATGAAGGACAGGTTCAAAATTCCTTTGTGTACAATGATGCAGCTTGAGCTCAAAAATGCCTAGTCCCACAGCTCCCACTGAAATGAGTAAGATCTGCAGCCAGTCACCTAAGAGTGAACCTCTTACCAAAGACATCCACAGCTGAAAATTTTTAATTTCTGTTTTCATAAAGTGTTGTTTTATATCCTATATTTAGTCTGCATCTTCATGGGTCTAAACTTAGAAATATTTTGGTCCAGCTACCAAACTAGAGGGAGCAACAGAAAAATAAGACTGCAAACGTTTTAAATAGAGTTCTGCTATTAACGGTTTCTAACACTTATGCCATTGATTGTATTTTTAATTTTCCAGAAAAGTAACATTTTACTCCTGAATGATTGTTTTAAACTTTGTTCTGATGCACAGTCAGTTTTCATAGCACAACAATTTGTTTCTCAGCATTTTTAAGGGAGAATCTGTGCATGATTTTATACTCACCATGCTATGTGCATTGCTCTTAACACACTCCTTCAGACTGTCTTTAAAAACACCTTAAAATGGAGCTACAGTTTTAATTATGTAAGGCTTTTGTTGTTGTTGAGGAAGACCAGCTAACAAAGAAAAACAAGATGCCCTTTGTTGGAAGGACGAACTATGTTCTGAAACAACTACCAGGCTTGTGGATTTCCCACTGAGTGACAGGTGAGACTTTGTGAGAGGACAGGTTGCAGCCAAATATTAAATTTGGCCTCAAAGAGAGGAGACAATCCCAACTGTGATTTATGGATTGACAAAAATTAATAGAGACCCTGTGCATTTGCCTGTGAGGGAGAATATGAGCCTGCTTAAATTTTTCAGTCAAAATTATTAGTTTTTGTTAATTGAAATGATTAGCACCCAAGGCATATTAACTGTGCTGTTCAGCCCAGTGTAAATGAGCTCACCGAATCATGTTCTTTGTACAAAGTTTAAAGTGGGTCAAAAATAAATTGAATCAGTGACCTTTTCCAGTAGTTTTCCCAAGGGCAAAGCAGAATGTGTCATGTGCCCAAGCAATCTATTTTCTTTTTACAAGGCTCTCTCTTCTGCAGGCGTTTTCAGCAGTCTCCAAACTTTGGTGCCTGAGTTCTGCTGGTCACAGCTTGTAAGGCATCCTTGAAGCACTTAGGTAACCCTATTGATTCAATGCAACTAGCACTCCTCCAGGCCCAGTGAATGAAATAAGCGTAGGCTTACAGAATGGCTGAGGCTGGAAGGAACCTCTGGAGGGCATCTGGTCCAACCACCTGCTGAAGCAGGGCTATCCAGACCACATTGCCCAGGAGCATGTCTGGATGGCTTTTTAATATCTCCAAGGAAGAGAGACTCCACGACCTTCCTGGGCAACCTGTGCCAGCCTTCAGTCATCCTCACAGTGAAAAAGTGTTTCCTGATGTTCAGAGGGAACCATCTGTGTATCAGTTTGTGCCCATTGCCTTAGGTCCTGTGACTGGCTCCATCCTCGTTACACCCTCCACCTTTACTTCACTCCATGCCAAAAGACTGTGTTGCTGTCACCTTAACAAACTTCCAGGGCTGATTAGTGGGGGTGTGTGATGCAGGGAGCAGGAAGAAATATTTCAATAGGCTTTTGATGAGTTGATGTATAAAGAGGCAAATGATTTATGTAATTTTTACTCATTTTTCACTGTAATCCATAGTTACTTGGGGTATGAGAACAACAACAATGAGCTTTGATACCGCAAGTCTCTGTGCCAGTTAATGTTTGTGGTTTATATCAGGCAGCCATTTGATGAAATAAATAATAGCTGATGCAGAAACTGGAGTGCTGATTTCTCCTCTCTCAGATGAGTGCTCTACACATCTGATTAGATGCTCTCATATATTCTTTCTGTCCATGGTTTCTTCTCTGTGCCTTCAGAGAGGGCTCTGGAGAAGTGGTGTGTAGAGATGAGAGCAGGTCACTGACCCCAGGTCTCCCACCTGATGACTGAGTGTTGCTTTGACTGTATTACTGGATTAAAATGAGGAAATTGCTCCTCTCTGCTGTTTTTTATGTGGGCCTTAATGTATTAGGGCACACACAGCTTTTCTTCTTCAGTGATTCAAGTGCTGCAGACAAAACAGGGAGCTTTCAGGTTGTAGATCCTAAAAGGTTGCAGACAGGAGCCAAGGAGCTAGGAGTTGATGTTGTTAGGGCTGGTGTACATCTGAGAAGACCCAGGTGCAGAATTTTACAGTGTAGGTGTATGTGCAGTGTAGGTACCCTCAGTGTTAGTGAGTCCTTGCACAAAGAACTCGAACCAGGATTATGGTCTGTAGTCTTCAATCAGTATCTCTTGCATAGCCATATCTCTAAAAACAAAGGGTGGGACACTTCTCATTCAACTTTATCTGCTTATTAGATAGCTATCTCATCTAATCTGTCATCTAGGTTCCTCTACAAAAAGAGAGGGAGGCACCTCTAAAGAGAGATTTGTCCAATTCACCTAAAATGAGTTGAACTTCCTCTGGAGCTGCTTCTCTGTCACTGCTGCTAGCAGAGGGAGTGCAGGCAGTTAGCTGAGGCAGGACACTTAGAGTGGTATTTATCTGAGATTACAGTTAGGTGCCTACAAGCAGGACTTTCCACGGTGTGGGCTGGTTTCTAAGCTCCTGTATATAGCCAGTCAAAATCCCTCAGAGAATCTAATGTACTTTCTCAGGGCTGGCAGATATACCATAGGACCTAGAGAAGGCACCAGCCCTTCTGCAGCAGCAGCTGGAGGTCAAGAGGGGTACACTAGGACAACCCGAAAGTACAAGATGCCTATTCTTGGACAGAGGAATCAAACCCTTGTTCTGCGCAGACAGTGAAGCTTGCTGTCAGGGACCTGTGCAAATCCCTCTGAATTCTGGGGGTTTGGCAACCTGGGCTCAAGACCAGCTCAGATGTGTTGCCACTGTCTGTCACTGATGATGGTCAGTGGCATCCTGTTCCTCCTTCACTTGGGAGCTCTTTTCCTTGGTCTCTAACAGAGCTGCAGTGCAGGGGTGTCCCTCCTGGGCTTGCAGCTCCCCGACTTGCCTTTCTGGCCTGGCGTCAGGTCCGCCTTGCCACTACAGACCTGCTGGGGGATCACAGGGCTCTTGGCCAACTCTGCTTCCTATTGCATGGGTGCTCAGCTCTTCTTGCCTGGATGCTCCAGGAAAGTGCCCAGTGGCAGCGAGGCCACTACCCTGCTTGCCCCACTGCCACCCTCGGCTCCCAGCTCCCCTTCCAAAGCAGCCCCACTCTTGCTGCTCCCTGACACTCAGAGTAGTGATTTATCCCACCAAAAAGTGAACAGCTTCTGTCTGGGCAGCTCTTTACTTCTCCTGACTGTGTTGATTAGAGCTCCACTGATGATGATGGGATCTTAGACACTTGTCTCCCATGGCAACATCTGTCATAGCTAAATTTAGGTGTCTTAAACCAAAAAGGAATTTCACTTTTACCATATAGACAGTCAGGGCTCAGTTCAGTTTTTCTGGCATAGGCATCCCAAGATGCCCCACCCCGTGGCAAGGCTGGAGGAAGATGTACTGCAGGAAATCTGTGTCTGGCTGGAGCAGCACTGGAGGCCACGTGGCAGAGCCGGAGGCACCTTGTGTGACACCAGCTGCTCACACCTAGACAGCCGGATTCTGCCTTTAGAATCTGTTCAGGTGAATCTCTCAAGAAGGGCCTGATGTTCTTTTGCCTTGAACCTCGATGTTCTTCTATGCAAACTGAACTTAAACGCCATCGCATGCCCTGCTGCAGGTCAAAGTCAGAATGACTGTGTGGGGTCACACAGTGGGGAACCAGCCAGGGACCTACCACGCCAGCCAGGGACCCACCACCCCAGACAGGAGCAGGGCAGCTGGGGTGCACCAGGGCAGCCCTGGGCATCAGGCACATCCATGGGAATGGGTTGAAGCTGGGACAGGGTGTTAACCCATGGGTTGGGGTCAGGATCAGGCCCAGTGAAGGGAACCAGGGTCAGAGATGGCCCAGGATAGGCAGGTTTGGTTCTGGCCATGTCCTCCTACAGGCACAGGGACAGGGGAAGCCCTCAGCTGCACTGGCGCTGAGCTGGCCCGAGCCTGATGGCCAGTGCCTGGAGCAGGGAAAGTGTTTGAGGCCCTGTTGCTGTCATTGTGGCTCCCTGTAGCTCTACAGCTCCTTTCCCAACCACCAGTGTGCCCACTGCCCCCTTTGAAACACCCGAGGAGCAAGTTTCTGCCTCTAAATTGCACCTTTTGAATTCAGTAAAGATCAGAGCAAATGCATAGAATCTGCTTTGTCAAACATTTGATAAACTTGCTTCAGATAAATTTTGTTGTTATTGACATAAATGAGAGGATGCTATAAGTACATCTAGTTATTTTGTGCTCTGTGTGTGTGTAAAGCAGTGTATAAATCTAAATTCTGCTGCATGATGGTTTTTGGTTTTGTATGCAAAAGTAATGCAAAACCCACCATCAGAATGCATAGTTTCCTGTTGTACGTTTCTGCATCATGAGAGAGGTTCTGCAGCAGTTTGAAGTATGAAGATGTTCCTAAAATAACTGCATGGATCCTACATCTTATCCACAGCTGTATCAGGGAATGTGTAGGAGGTGACAAAGATACTAGGTGAATATGAATGTCTAATTAGTGTAGTGGAAACTTTCCTAATTATTTGCAGGAATGTAACTATTCTAAAATGTGTTTAAGATACAGCTTCCATATTTAATTTTTGTTATGGTCTTATATTATAGGCAAGACAATGGCATTGAGGAGATTATCAGAACATCCACCAAAATCACTTGCTCACCCATGGGTGGATCATTTTCTCATTCTTGTACGTGGAACAAAATGTTACTTTTACTTTTTCATTGAAACATTTTCTCTGCCTCAGGATCCTGCTATCCTTCTGCTTCTTGGAAAGGAAAAGAAAGGAATTCTTCAATTTAATTCAATAAATAAGACAAATTAATCAAAATATTTGGATATTTGGAAAGAAGATAATTTCAATGCTTTATGTAGGTTTATAAATCTTAAGCTGTGTTTGTAATGTAGTGTCTTTCAGTTTTCCTTCAAGACGTAAATTCTGAAAGGTAACCTGACCTTTAGCCCTTTTTCAGAGTAGGACATTTATGGTAACGACTGATTTTGTGAGAAGAATAAGGTAATATCTGTGGTTTTAGTTCACCAGAGAAAGTGAAAAAAACTTCCTTAGCTAACTTTTATTTTCCTAATGAGTTGATTTTTGAGTAAATGATTCAACTGTGCTAGGGTTTTTCCCATATTTTTTAGCCATTTTTACAGAATTTTCATGTAATACAGCAATATCTTTTGAACTTATTTGACTCTAATTGCATCAAAACTGGTCTTCAGAAGTGGTCTACATTAGTTAGTGTTTTCTGCTATGGAGTTGTGGAAGAGACCGGTTTTGAGACTTCTTTTTTTTTTTTTTTTTTTTTTTCCCAAAACTGTTTAAGTAGGACTTTTCCAAGTTGATACTCTTTCCAGTTTCGGTGTGAGTCTTCGTTTGGACTTCATTGGCTCCACATTTCAAGTAAGGCCTTGCACCAGGTTATAAGAAAGGATTTGTGAGATGGCAATAAGTGAAATGCATGAAGTGTTAGAGTCAAGGAAAAGAAGGGAAAGCCTCAACTTTGGGGGTGATGGCCACATGGAGAAAGTACAATAGAGGAAATCAGAACATGGGTTACTTACCCAGCCTCTGTCCAGTGTTTCCCTGCACCCCCAGGAAGCCCACAAATGAAGAGTGGCCCCAACTGATGTGTGACCTCAGTTCTGCCTCCCGCTTTGGAAGGATGCGGCAGACAGTGAGAACTCACATTTTTGAAATTTTGAAAGAGCATTAGCTGCCAAAATGTCTGGAGAGACCTGAGATTGCTACCTACAATTTCAGTTAAATAAGAATTTGTAATTTCCTAAGTGAGGTGTTTCCTCTTTGTCTGTATAGGATACATTTTTCAAAAGTTGATTTCCATGGTGTGCTTGGCACTGATACTTAGCAGTCAGGTTCAGCCATGCTATCAAGGTTTAATTCAAACTGAATTTTCTCTAACTAGCCTTAAGTATAGTTTGAAGTGTTTGCTCTTCCTATTGCCTGGGTTGAACTCATTTGTTTCCACATCTGTAGAGCAAAAGGAATCATATCCATGCTACATCTCTTCAATAAAACAGCAGTCTATATTCGATTCTTTATTGCACTTCACATGTAATTGCTTTGTCTAGGGTGGGAGAGTGTGGAAGGACAGTATTTCTTATGGGTGAGTCTCCAGAATGAGTTTTTCTAGCCTTTCCATTTCTTGATTTACAATTTTCTTCTTCTGCAGTTTGAGCACAACCTTTGAGGAACTACTGGCAGTGTGGCCATTCATTCCTCTGACAGCTCCTTTGCCTCCTGATTCCTTCTCTGTATTCTGTGCATGTGGAAAAATCCTCCTTCTTTTCCTGTGCCAAAAGCCCTTCATATAATCAAAAAAGGCATTTATTCCTAACCCAAGCTTTAACTAGTCAAACAATCAAGAACTTCTCCCCACCTAAAAAACATCCACAAACTCCCAAACCCAAAGCAGGAAACATATTTTAAAAGGCACATAGTCTAGGGGAAGGTTAGGAGAAAGTAGGGGCTGGGAAAAATACATGCTGGCTTTGAACAGATGCTGTGTGGAAGGTCTTGTGGGTTCTATGCAGTGGCAGTGTCTCTGCTGTGTAATCCAACATGCTCTGTCACATAAACAAAATTGACAAGAGCTTGTGTGTGCAAGAGGTCACAAGACTCGAAGGGGCTGTGGTACTCGGGGAAAAGGAGGCATCAGATAATGGACTGTTAGAACAACTTCTCTGGCTTCCAGCCTGCCCTTGCCAATGTTTCTGGGTCTTTTTGCAGGAGACACATTAATTTTCAGGCTGACAGGCTCTCAACCAAAGACTCTAGGTCTCTAGGTCAAGTCTGCAGGGATGCTCAGCAGGTCAGTTTGGCAGGCAGTTTGATACCTGTATTCATAGCCCCTGGCGCCTGACTGCAGACTGCATGTTGAGAATCCCAAAGAAACTAGTTCTGATATTGCATCAGGGTAGAGAAAGCATAGATACTTAGTACCAGTGAATTGCCTTTGCAAATGGTTAGAGTTAGCAGAACTGTGCTGATTTACAGTACTTGATAATCAGGTGCCCTGTAAACTGGAAAAAGGTGTGCATGATGAAAGGACAAGACGCAATGGACAGAAATTATTTCAGGGGAAATTCTGTGTGGATATAAGAAAAAAAAGTCACTACGAGAACAGTTAAATATTGGAAGTAGCTGCCCAGAGAAATGGTGACATTTCCCTCACTACAAGTGAGGCACTCACACCTTGGCATGTCAGAGCCCTCAGTAACCTAATCTGAGGCCCTGCTTTCAAAGGGAAGTTGGACCAGGTGATGTCCCGAGGTCCCCTCGCACCTTGACTTCTGTATGCTTTGCACTTGCACTATAATCTTTTTGTAGGAGGGACAGAACTGTCTGAATGGAAGGAACAGATCAGGAAGAAATTAGACCAGCAAAATGAGAGGGACAATATTGCTGTGTGACTACAAGCATGGGATGAACTGTAAGTAAAAGAGAGATGCAGCTGTGCACAGAGCAGGGTCCAGATTTTAATATGATATTTCACTGGCTGTAATAAAAGTATTACCTGAAATTAAAGTAAAAACTGCTTGCTAGGACTGAGCCTCCTGCATCATCTAATTAGTCTCTGTAATCTCATGCTTTTTAGATGTTGACTGTCATGGTTGATGCTTGCAGTTGTAGCAAGACCAGATGAAAAATTAGAGAATGGAGGGAATGCACAGAGAAACAATGCAATCTTCCCATAGAGAATATAAAGCCTAAAAGCCTCTTTTGATTATATTGTCCCATTGCTCATGTTGAGACCAATATCTAAAAATATAAATCCTATTAATAACGATAAATAAATGGCATGTTTGACACAATCATATTAAATATATGAGTCTTAAGCAAAGATCCTTGTAACAATGTTAATTCATTAAATTACAAGCGGTCTCACTATGAGGGCATTATATCATAGTGTTGCTCATTAATAATCTTTTCCTGTCTCTTCTGAATTAAATAACTTATAGAGATCCTGTGCATTTCCTCTGCCAATTAACCAACTTGCTATTACATACTACTGCAGGAGGTAAAAGTCCTGAATATTGTCAAACCTGAAGTGATTTCTGATTTACCTGGATTGCATCCTGTTCTTCTTTTTCATATGTCCTATTGCCTTGTGAGTAAACTGCATCTGGTAATAGCCTGATAAAACATACTTAGATTTAGACTACAAAGACATTTTCATTTAAAATATAAAACATTTCAGAATTAGCTTTCTTCATCTAACTGCCAGATTCCAAGAGTAGGATCCCAGGCAGGTATAAATCTAAGCAACTGCTATTTAAGCCAGTAGATCAATGACAGCTTATTCCTGCTGAGTGGCAGTCCGTGCTCAGCTTACAGCTACGGGCACAAGCTCTGCATCAGAAGAGAGCAGGAAGCAAGGTGTTAGTGGGAGCCAGAGGCAATTTTTTATTTGAAAGTTCAAATGCATTCGTCACAGCCCTGAAATTACACTCTGCTCATGCTGACGGACCTACAGCAGTTCGGAGTTCTAGAGTGAAGTCAATGGCAAAACTTCTGTGGGTTTCAGCCCTGATCTATTCGTTGAATTACAGTTTGGATGCTACCAGCCATCGTTCTGCTGCTCTCCTCCCAGCTATTTGTTTCACTCCCACTTCCATGTGCAGCTGGCTCCGGTTTCTCTTGCTGTAGCTTCCCCATTCCAGTTTGAAGCTCACTGTCTGTAGGTCTAAATAACTTCATAGCACCTACTGAAAAAAAACCCATTTTTATATCTGAACAGGTTCCTTACACCTTGCTTTCCCCTGGTCTGGTTCTTGCCCTCTGCATCTCAGGCAAGAAATTCCTGCTCCTTCACACTACAGAGAGGCTATGTCTGTGTTAGCAAACACTGCAGGCTAGTGGGAGCAGACCTTTGGAGTGAAATGGTCTGTGTTCAGAACCCAGTGTCCACCCCATAAGTGCTTCAGGGGATTTCACTTTGGACAACATTTCATGGGCAGGATCTTCCTTTACATTAGAATCATGTCTCCCCTTAATGATTTCACTTTCCAGGAGTGCGACCCATGCACTGTGAGACACCTCCACAAAATGATGCAAAGTGGTAAGTGGGGGACAGACAGGACATTTGCTGCAAGAGTGAGCCCCTCATCCAAGCACTAGTAGATGAGCCTGTGGTGATTCGGGGGAGAAACACATTCGGGGGAGAAACACTGACAGAGACAACACATTGGTCCCTGACAGTCCAGAAAACAAATTGCAGGAAAAACTGAGCCCTGCCTCTACAGCCTGAGCTGGAGGTACCTGGTGTCACAATATCTTTAGAGAATTTAGGTAGAACATGCTAACAAATATTTTCTGGGTGCATCTGAATAAAGATTCTTCTGAATTTGTAGATGCATGAGAGGAGCATCTCTGATATGACGACAAATTTCTGCTCCAAGACAGAGTTCTTGATTTTGCTCAGTGTGAGGTTGCTTTCAACTTGAAATGTTATTTCAAAACAATAATTTTTCCCTAAGATTATTCGCATAAACACCCAAAACATATCCACTGAATTTAAGCAAAATTATCAGTCTAAAGCAGATACCTGTGGAAAATATGACTAAAAAATTGAAGCCTGCTAAAGAGGTAAGCATTTATAAGGACTTAAAATAGATTTCTGGGAAACATCATCTGGAAATCCCCCCATCTGATGTCTCGGTTTGGAGCCTGAACTTCATGTTGACGTTCACAGTATAATGTGGCACTCCATGATCAAAAAGTACATTACTGTCTACTCTTCTAACTTCCCTTTCAACTTCCCCTTATGTATTTTAAAGCTTGCAATATTGATATGTCCAAAAATTCAGACATAAAGGTGATACATGCAGTTTTTTGAAAGCTGGTGAGAAATAGCCTCCCATCGAAGAATCCAAAGAAGAAGTTGAATTTGACTGCATCAGTTGTCCAAAATGGCCTTTCTTTGCTGATGGACCAAGGAAAAGCAATCACGGAGCATGCAGTGTTGTATTTAAAAAAACAGCAGTAACATAGAATGGTAGTGCCTGGAAGTAATCAATGTTAATAAATATCAACTAAGACCATAGAAATCCCACCAGGTTGTTTTAAATTGTATGAATTGTGTAGTGTTGTGGTGGATGGAGACCTGTGGAAGGGGCTGTGTCCTGCTCTGGGTGCTGGCTGCCAGGCTCGGGGCAGCTCAGTGCTGGTGCAGCCGAGTGTGGCCCCTGGCCCTGTGGTCATGGCAGTGATGTGGCCAGAACTAAGCCCAACCATCCTGGGCATGTCTGACCCCATTTACCCTCACCAGCCCTGATCCTAACCCCAACCCATGAGCTAACATCCTCTCCCAGCCTCAGCCCATTCCCACGGAAGTACCTGATGCCTGGGGCTGCCCCATTGCTCCCCAACTGCCTTTGCTCTGGGCTGGGCTGGGCTGGGCTGAGATGAGATGAGATGATGAGATGGGCTGCCAGGCCCTGCCCTGCTGCCCCAGGGGGCCCCACTGCTCCCCAGGGAGCCCCCAGCGCCCGCAGTGCCCTGGCACTCCCCAGATGGCATCTCTCATATGAGCTACATCAGATATGCAGGAGTGGGAACCACATACGTGATCCCCCTGGTCCATTTGTGTTGTTTGGAGGAGACTGTATACAAGCGACACCCTATTGCTGGGCAGCCTGGGCACCCTGGGCCTCCCTTTTCCCACGCCAGCCCTTCTCAGCTTGGCAGAGAGACCCTGAACTACCACTGTCAAACTCATAAGGCCACTTGTGAGTGAAAGGAGATGGGGAAAGATCATACTTGTCACCTCTTTATCAACAGTGTTGAGACATTTGAGGAAACTGCCGCCAGTCTCCAGCGAGGTAGCAAGAAAGCCATGAATTATTTATTAGTTCAATTAGTTGACATGGGTGAAGAGTGGTGAGGGCTGTAAAATAATTACTTATTGATTTGCCTTTTCTTTCTTGAACTGCTTCACAATTTTGATGCGAGACAGCAAAAGCACAAGGGCTTAGGAGCCCGCTTGCTATCACTTCTGGTTACAGTGGAGCTGGCATTACAAATAATGAGGCTTCAGCTCTGGACGTGTCCAAATATTGGTGCTGGCACAACAGATGGAATAACTTTATTTGCTACAGCACAGATGCTGTTACCTCATTATTTTCTACAGGCATGTTAAGCAACAATCAATAACTCCCTGTCTGCTTATGGCATTTGGAAATCTCTGGGGACTACTTATGACACTCACTTGTTTTTCACATTTGCCATTAAATCATATTCAAAATGCCCCAGACCTTCAAAAGGTGGCTACTTCTTAGGTATTTTTGGTGCATATTAAAAGGAACCTAATTTTTATGCATATTAATACTAATAAAAATATCTACCCAACTTCAGAAAATGACAGATTATGACACCGTTACAGAGAAGAAGGCAAGGCTAGTAACATATTTTTAGATAATTCAGATCTCTGCTCAAATTCAGTAAACTTCTACAGTTACTTCATTTTTGTTGCTATGTTGGTAATTAGAGATGTTGGTTAGAGTTTGTATCAATGCCTATATCATGAGGTCATCAGATAAGACACAATCTGAGAGTGATGCCTGCTATATGCTTGTGGTGGTGTAGATATCACAAACACTCTGTTGTTGAATTCTCACCATAGGCCACTGCTCTTCACAGAACCCTTTAATGAATTCTTTTGAAATATAAAGTAAATTTCAAAACAAATACAGACCAAATGATGAGCTATTTCAAATAAATCAGAAGCTTTAATAACATTGTTGGAAACGAAAAAGTCAAGTCACTTTCTAATCCTGGTGGAAACTCATATCCTAGGGTAACGGTGTGACTAAGAATTTGTATCATGGCTCTGGACTTCTTGCGTTTTGAAGGACAATGGTTCTTGAATTTTTTGACTGTTTTCAAACTGCAAGTTAGAACATGACAGATATACTGTCATTAGTCATCACAGTCTGTGGTCAGGAAAATGTCAGGTCCACTCAAAATCATTTCTAAGTACAGGAGAATGTGAAGACATTTTTATCGTAGGACTAGCCTGCGGCAGGCAAAAGTAGATGTGACAAACTCTGACATTTAAACCTTGAATCAAAGCTACACGTTTGAAGAGAGGAGCAAGATTTTCTTTAGCTGGTGACTGCCATCTATTCTAGGCAATATTTGCTGGTTACTCAAACTCCTAGATTCAGGTAGCACACAGCCATTAGTTTTTCTGTACTGGCCAGAGAAGTGTCCTGGTCAGATTCAGCAACTTGTTTGAGTAAAAGCTAGCAAGGTGGATTCTCCCCACTGGCTTTACAGCACCAGCAGTGTCATTTTCCTTGGTGCTGTAGTTGTTGTGGTGCACACGATGAATGACCTCCTTGTATCCAGGCACTGGCACACACTAACCACTGCCAACAATAGGAAAATCAAGCTCAGGATCTTCTGTGGTGAGTTGATCCTGGCTAGCAACTAAACCTGTACCCAGCTGCTTGCTCACTCCCTCCCCTCAGCAGGACTGGGGAGAGAATCAGGAGAGCAAAAGTGAGGAAACTGCTGGGTTGAGGAAAATACAGTTGAGTAAGTGAAGGGAAATGAGAGAGGAAAAAAAAAAAGTGATGAAAAAAAGTGATGAAAAGGTAATAATTCCCACGATGCTCAGCCAGTCTCCAAGCAATGGCTAGTTTGGAAAGTAGCCATTAGAAAACAGGTCTTTCTGGGTTTTATTGCTGGGTGTGATGTTACATGGCATGGAATATCCCTTTGGATAATTTGAGTCATCTGTCGCAGCTGTGTCCCCTCCCAGCATCTTGCCCATTGCCTGCCTGCTCACTGGGAGATAGAGTGAGGAACAGAGAAAGCTTTGATGCTGTGCAAGCACTGTTCCGCAATAGCTAAAAGATTGGTGTGTTACCAATGCTGTTTTAGTCACAAATCCAAACCACAGCACCATGTGAAGAAAACTAACTCCATCCCAGCCAGAGACAGTACAATTTCATACCAGTGCTTGCTTGTGAAATACTTGGACTGAGATTCTGGTTCACCTTCAGCTCTCACGCTCTCCTGTTGCAAGGCTAAATCACAGCTTGACCAGAAGCTGCAGCTAAGATGGTTCTGGAAATGAGGTTTCTAGAAATCATGTTTGTTCCTGTCTTGTCTGCTGACTCTGTAGCAGCTGTTGTCCTGCTGATGGTGAGTGTCACTGTGAAACAACACCAGAGCATTTCCATTTGCTTAAAAAAAAAAAAAAGCTCGGAGCTAGGAAATTGCACAAAAAACAACTGAGAATACTGCGGTTGAAAGTTTCAAGCACTGAATGGTACAAAATGACATGATTAGGTTGCGTGTACAGTCTCGGTATAGGGGATTATCACACCCCCCCTCTCATTTGCCCTGTGACTGTCTTCAGTTCCATAGTCATACACGGCTTTCTCCACAGACAACTTTAACTCCAGCATTTTCTTAAGTGCTTGCCTGTGCAACATTAATGTTCTCAGCAGTTTGTCTTTAACCTGGTGTGGGTGACCTATACATATTTGCAAGAGGTTTTTATACTTTTTGTTTCTCTCTTTTCAATAAAACATATTTTCAGGAAGCAGAATTAAAGAGCATTGTGTTAAGCAGGGTCAGAATGAGAAATGTCAAGATATTATTAAAGAGCATTTGTAGTCTGGGCATTCAGGTCAGCCAGTGGGTCTCTTAAGTTTTTCTTGCAATCTGTTTGGGAAGTGAGCTTCTTCAGCAAGTAAATGTTAGCAGGAAATTAGGGGAAAGTTTCCAGCAGTTAAGGGTTCTTATGTTTAAGTGTTATTTTGAAAATATTTCTAGCTAAGTGCTAACACATTTTCAAGTGTCATTTAACAGGTATGGTGGCATTTCATGTGGGAGATGAGCATACACCAACAACAGTACTACTCCTTCAGCATGACACGTGTTCATTTTGTGTGCTGGAACAGTGTGCTTTTATGGACACCTTGTCAATATCTATGTTGGCATAATTCACGGAATAATCTTATGGGGATTGTAAATTTAATTAGTGTCAGAGTGTTTAGAGGCATTTTTGCACATCAAATCAAAACAAGTAAATAAATAAAGCAAACATCTCTTCAGTAAAGACCTGTTCTACCAGCAATGGCTCCAACTTCTGCTATTAGCTGCCTGCCAGGTACCCAGCCATCCTCAGATCTGGGTGTAGGAGTAGAGCACAGCCATATCAGTAGCCACAGCCATTTCTGAATGCTCTGTGGACAGGGCAATTTTTGCTGAATTGCTAGTAAATATGTTTGATCTGGAAGGAGAGTTCTGACTGGCAGAGGGAAAAGGTCAGGAGCAGCCTTCAACAAGACCATCCATGCAGGTGCATGTTTGACAGACTTCAGTGTACTCCTGGGAGGGATTATGTGGCTTTTGGAGGAGACCTTCCCCTGGGGTCCTTGCTTTGTTTTTCCTGCAGTAGCAAAGGACAGTCTTTACATCATTCTGCGCACTACCTTTTTCCTTAGTTATACTAAAAGTACTTCTTATGTTGGCACCATGGCCTTCTTCTTCTTGGCAATTTTTTCGTACTCAGTTTAGCAGATAGTAGTAGCAAAGTGCCAAAGGTCAGAGCAAATACGTGAATTTTACCTTCTTCGATTCTGACCGTAGGGTTTATCCTTTTAACATTGGCCTCTGTGGAACAACAAAGAGGCAGTAAATTTATTCATCAACTAGTGAGTTTATGTGCTTTTTTCTATACCAGTACTCTGCTTCTATTTAGTTAGTTATAAATCATGACTAATTTTACTAAGTTAATATTCACACAGCACTTTGAACAAGCACACTTCTGTAATAGTTAATGCTTCTAGCACACTATATAAAGCAATATTAAAAGTGACACCAGATAAATATGTTTCCTATTTTCTAGCTTCTAAATTTCTTTGTTTTCTTCTCTGGAGTCAGAGTTCTTCAACAAGGATACTCTAAAAAATGGGGTATTTGCCTAAAAACATTAGGGCTGTGCGACCAATTGATGGCTGACAAAATGGGGAACAAATTGTGTTCAAGCTGAACCACGTCTAATTGTCCTCCTTTTCTTTTTACTGAACTGTAAATCCTGAACATCTTGGTGGCAGTAGCTCCTGTTTTGATCATAACTCGGGGGCAAGAGTGCTCACTACTGCAGTATGGGAGATGCTCGGTCAGCTTTAACCCCTGTGAAGTGGTTTTGAAGCCTATATTTCTGAGTGCCTCGGAGAGTGTTTTAATCCATGGATGTTGTAAGGTGGAGGGGCAGGCAGGAGAAAGTGGGAAGAGAAAAGGTTCTCACTCACTCCTGTTCCTGTTATCCTGCTGTGTGCAAATAATGAAACAACCACACAAACAGGAGCCAAACTCCAATGACCTGTTACTCTGTTGGGATAACCTGTCACTTGACTGCCCATCATGGGAGTTTCTTGGCAATTAGGCTGCTACGCAGTCTCTGTCTCTCTAAAGTCTTACTGCAAAATAGACCTGCCTGAAAAGGAAAAACTGTGTGGAAAACCCTTGCCTACTTTTTAGGATGTTCAAGAGGAGTGCAGCTGAAGGATGTTCACATCCACTGGTGGCCTTATTCAGGGCAGGGATTTTAAGCTAAGCTCCCTTATCTCCCAGTGGGCACCCCAGTGACCTCCAGTAGGCTGCTCTCAGGTGGTATGATCTCAGGTGGTATGATTCTCTTTAGCTTGGAAAAGAGGAGACTGAGGGGTGACCTAATCAATGTTTATAAATACGTAAAGGGTGAGTGTCAGGAGGATGGAGCCAGGCTCTTCTCTGGGACATCCAGTGATAGGACAAGGGGCAATGGGTTCAAGCTGGAACATAGGAGGTTCCACTTGAATATGAGAAAAAACTTCTTTACAGTGAGGGTGACAGAGCACTGGAACAGGCTGCCCAGA
>WKFP01013767.1:96393-106938 GCA_011057875.1 Pterocles orientalis
TAGGACAAGGGGCAATTGGTTCAAGCTGGAACATAGGAGGTTCCACTTGAATATGAGAAAAAACTTCTTTACAGTGAGGGTGACAGAGCACTGGAACAGGCTGCCCAGAGAGGTTGTGGAGTCTCCTTCTCTGGAGACATCCAAAGCCCGCCTGGATGTGTTCCTGGGTGATCTGATTTAGGTGTTCCTGCTCTGGCAGGGGGATTGGACTAGATGATCTTTCGAGGTCCCTTCCAATCTCTAACATTCTGTGATTCTGTGATTCTGTGATCCAAGCCGGGAGCTGTATAGAACAGTGAGCAAACATATGTCAGAAGTGACTCATGTGCCTCATATCGTAGAATGGTTTGGGCTGGAAAGGACCTTAAAGATCACCAAGTTCCAACCCCCCTGCCATGTGCAGGGACACCCTCCACTAGACCAGGCTGCCTAAAGCCTCATCCTGCCTGGCCTTGAACACCTCCAGGGATGGGGCATCCACAACTTCCCTGGGCAACCTGTTCCAGTGCCTCACCACCCTCACAGTGAAAAATTTCTTCCTAATGTCTAATCTAAATCTGCCCTCTTTCAGCTTATACCCGTTACCCCTTGTCCTCTCACTGCACTCCCTGATAAAGAGTGCCTCCCCATCTCTCCTGTAGCCCCGTTCAGGTACTGGAAGGCTGCTGTTAAGTCTCCTCAGAGCCTTCTCTTCTCCAGGCTGAACAACCACAATTCTTGCAGCCCGTCCTCATAGGGGAGGTGCTCCAGCCCTCTGACCAGTTTCATGGCTCTCCTCTGGACTCTCTCTAATAGGTCTGGATTTTTTTTTTTTATGTTGGGGGCCCCACATCTGAACACAATACTCCAGGTGGGGTCTTACGAGAGCAGAGTAGAGGGGGAAAATCACCTCCTTCAACCTGCTGCTAATGCTTCTCATCCACCAATACCCCCAAGTCCTTCTCCTCAGAGCTGCTCTCTATCCATTCTCCACCCAGCCTGTATTTGTGCTTGGGATTGCCTCGACCCATGTGCAGGACCTTGCACTTGGCCTTGTTAAATTTCATGAGGCTGGCATTGGCCCACTTCTCAAGCCTGTCCAGTTCCCTCTGGATGGCATCCCTTCCCTCCAGCGTGTCCACCACACCACACAGCTTGGTGTCATCGGCAAACTTGCTGAGGGTGCACTCCATCCCGCTGTCCATGTCTCCGACAAAGATGTTGAACAACACTGGTCCCAGTACCGATCCCTGAGGAACACCACTTGTCACTGGTCTTCCCTTGGACATTGAGCCATTGACCACAACTCTTTGAGTATAGACATCCAGACAATTACTTATCCAGCAATGGTCCATTTGTCAAATCCATGTCCCTCCAACTTAGAGACAAGGATGTCATGTGGGACTGTGTCAAAGGCTTTGCACAAGTCCAGGTAGATGATGTCAGTTGCCCTTCCTCTATCCACCAGCGCTGTGGCCCTGTCGTAGAAGGCCACCAAATTCACCAGGCACGATTTTCCCTTGGTAAAGCTGTGTTGGTTGTCACCAACCACCTGCTTGTTTTCCATACGCCTTAGCATAGATTCCAGGAGGATTTGCTCCATGATCTTGCCAGGCACAGAGGTGAGACTGACTGGACTGTAGTTTCATGGGTCTTCCTTATTTCTTTTTTTAAAAAGGGGGGTTATGTTTCCCCTTTTCCAGTCTGCGGGAACTTCACCAGAGTGCCATGACTTCTCAAATATGATGGATAGTGGTTTGCCAACTTCATCTGCCAGTTCCCTCAGGAACTGCAGTTGTATCTCATCAGGTCCCATGGACTTGCGCATCTTCAGGTTCCTTAGATGGTCTCGAACCTAATCTTCTCCTACAGCTGGCAGTTCTTCCTTCTCCCAGTCACTTTGGGAGTGCCTTTGCCTTCTGCAACTTGGGCAGTGTGGCTTGAGCTCTTGCCAGTGAAAACTGAGGTAAAGAACTCGTTAAGTACCTCAGCCTTCTCTATGTCCTGGGTCGCCAGGTCTCCCACTTTCTTCCAGCGGGAGCCCACATTTTCCCTAGTCCTCCTTTTATTGCTGACATACCTATAGAAGTTCTTCCTGTTACCCTTAACGTCCTTGGCCATATTTAATTCTGTTAGAGCTTTAGCTTTCCTCACCTGATCTCTGGCTTCATGGACAGTGTCTCTGTATTGTCCTCAGGCTACCTGTCCTTGCTTCCACCCTCTGTATGCTTCCTTTTTGTGTTTGAGTTTGCTCAGGAGTTCCTTGTTCATCCATGCAGGCCTCCTGGCATTTTTGCCTGCCTGCCTCTTTGTTGGGATGCATCGCCCCTGAGCCTGGAGGAAGTGATCCTTGAATTTTAGCCATCTTTCTTGGGCGCCTCTTCCCTCCAGGGTTTTATCCCATGGGACTCTTCCAAGCAGGTCCCTGAAGAGGCCAAAGTTCGCTCTCCTAAAGTCCAGAGTAGTGAGTTTGCTGTGCACCCTCCTCACTGCCCTGAGGATCTTGAACTCCACCATCTCATGGTCGCTGCATCCCAGGCTGCCCTTGAGTTCCACATTCCCCACCAGCCCTTCCTTGTTGGTGAGAACAAGGTCTAGCATAGCCCCTCTCCTGGTTGGCTCCTCTATCACTTGGAGAAGGAAGTTGTCATCAACACATTCCAGGAACTTCCTGGCCTGCCTATGCTGTGCTGTGTTGTTCTTCCAACAGCTATCAGGGTGGTTGAAATCCCCCATGAGGACCAGGGCTTGTGAGTGTGATGCTGCTCCTGTCTGTCTATAGAGGGCCTCATCCACTTGTTCTTCCTGGTCAGGTGGCCTGTAGCAGACCCCCACTACAATGTCCCCTGTCCCAGCCCTTCCTTTGATCCTTACCCACAAGCTCTCTGTTGGCTCCTCATTGAACCCCAGGTGGAGCTCCATGCACTCCAGCTGGTCTGTGACATAGAGGGCAACACCCCCTCCTCGTCTCCCCTACCTGTCCTTCCTAGAGAGCCTGTATCCCTGTGTTCCAACACTCCAGTCACAGGATCCATCCCACCACATCTCCATAATGCCAATAAGATCATACCCCCACAGGCATGCACACATCTCCAGCTCCTCTTATTTGTTCCCCATACTACGTGCATTCATATAGAAACACTTAAGTTGGGCTCCCAAAGAGGCTGGACCTCCTGTGCGCTGCTCTCCAGCCACCCTCATGCCAGCCTGTGAACCTTTTCCAGGCTCTGGGCATTTGTTGCTGGCTTTTCTGTCATTGGAGTGGTAAGAGTGGGATGAATTAAGGCTCCCCTCCCCCGGCAATATTAATTTAAAGCCTACCTCACCGCGTTGGCAAGCTTATGATCAAAGATTCTTTTCCCTTTCTCGGACAGATGGATCCCATCAGCCCCCAGTAGACCAGGCTTCTTGAAGCAAGCCCCATGGTCTAAGTAGCCAAACCCCTGGTTGTGGCACCACTCCTGCAGCCGTTTGTTGATGTGTCAGCTTCTGTCTGCACTTTCATACCCTTTCCCCTCAGCTGGGAGGACTGAAGAGAAAATCACCTGTGCTCCAGAGCCCTTTACTGCCTACTACAAAAATTGTGTGACTTTTTTTCCCCTCAAAAAAATGTTATCCTAAGCAATTAAATCGTCAGGACTTTTCTTGCCTTCCCTGTCCTCTATTCCTTTCAAGTGAAACCTGACATTTAGGACACTATGGATTCACCTCTGGTGAGACAAAGAAGACATCCCAGTCTAATTGATTAAAGACTAGTGTGCAAGCACTATTAATAATTTTAATTTAAAAAATGTTGGGATCATTGACCTTTCCCTTCCCAGAAAAGTCAACACTCACTGTATTGCCTGCTGTCTGAGAGATTCTGACCAAAGACCTAGAAGGGAGCACCATGCCATAGCATGAAAGCAGAAAAATCCAATAGACCTTGAGATCAAGAGAGTCTTTCCCTCTGTTACAATGGATTTTGGATCAAGCTACATGATAAGTGATATCCGTTTGTCACATTTATGAACAGTTCACTGCTTGCTTTATGCCTGAAAGAACTATGCTTAAATCCTGGTTGTTACATTATTTGAAAACTATACTGAATTTAATAAGCCTGACTTTCTTCTCTATTAGCATAAATTCTAGCTGGTTATACGCCTAGTGATATCACTGGTACTATACACATACGTCACTGATGCAAAAGAATGAAAAATGAGCCTTATGGACTGATTTATATTAGCCGAGGACAAAACTGTCGTGCTTTATTTTAACAGTGGCACAGAAGCTCCACTCGTCTTTAATTAATAAGTCACTTGCATTCAAACATTAGTCAGAAGAAGCCCTGGAGGAAAATTTGAATAAATCTGTTATTCTTTCTATATCTTAGATGCATAAACACATTTGATGATATAAACTCTTTTGGCAATTAACATTTACTACACATAATGCTGGTATAATTTTAAAAAAATAAAATTGGTGTTACCTTTTAAAGATAAACCCATTTGTTTTCCTTTTTCATCAGCTCCTAATCTGATATTTTTGTTACCTGTTTTTTCCAGGTTATCCTTCTGTTTTACATTTCTACTACATATCCAGGAGCATCAACACAGACAAGGCATAAACCATAATATTTTACTTACATTTACTTCAATAAAAAATTATAAATATCCATCTATTTCAGTATCTTGCCAAACACAAATGTACAAGTCCTTTTTTTTTAAAATAAAAAGTAGTGAAATGCCTGTAAAACAGTCTTGGTTCTACTAGACTAAATCTACTTTGCACTACTGTGTTGTTTCTGTGTTGGTTTTCCTTCTCCTTGCTTTCCCTCCACTATTCAGTCTCTTTTCTCCATGGTGACTCCCAAGTACAGTGTTATAGAGTGAGATCTCCAGAAGATGTGGGCACTTTAAGACTCAGCATCTTGGAACTGGCAGGCAGCATCGGCAAAAGTCTGTATGCTCGGCCTCAGGGCAACAGGGGACTTGGTTTGAATTTTGTAGACATTAGACATTATTGGAGTAATATCTGTAAGGACAAATTTAAGGAGGGTAGTAGTGAAGAGTTAATAGGCCTACTAAAAGATCTGGGCAAATAGGATTGCAGGAAGCTTCAACTTGATGTGACTCAGAAATGCTATCAGGATAAATGAGGATTCCTGACATGAGGTCAAGAAATACGATCTTAAGAGCCATACGTTGACTTGCAGTTTCTAAATGGCAATCAAGGTCTTGGTGCTGGCTTTCTTTGCTAAACCCAATTTCCTGTCATTTCTATCGCAAGCTTTGAAAAATCCTGGTGTTTGGAGTAATTGTAATTCTGCCTTCTAATAATATTCCACACATGAGCAGAAACTAGCCCCTGCGAGCAAAGGAGTTAGGTTCTGATGTTCAGTGAGGAAAAAGTTTTTGAAAGGTTTGCTTATTACCATATATACTTTGAAAAAGCTGGTGGGGCCTTTCCTATCGATCACATGTCTTTACACTGATCAGGGAGCAAACAAGCAATCTGAACAAGTTTCAGATTTATTTTTTGTAAAGCACTGTGTGTTGGGAGTTTGTAAATAAAATGCTGTTGTTCACATATCAGGAAGCCTTCATGAACATCGTGATGATGTGTGAGAAATGTGAAACTGGGTCTGAATAAGGAGTCAGCTTGGGAGGGAATCCTAGAGGATCTTTTAACTTCAGGACACACACAGTCACCTGCTTGATTTACTCAGCATTTCTGTGGGTATAAGTGAGAGCAATGTCTCCTCAGTATCTTAAAAGGCTGATTCCTGCTGAATGTGCCCAATGAATCTGGGAAACCTTGTGTTTGGGTTGGGAGAAAACTAGTAAGGACTTGCACAGACTGCAACAGATAGGTCAGTTCTTCACACCTCCAACCCTAGATGGGAAAGAGAAAACCATTAGATCACTGGAAGATGTTACAGATATATTTAAAGTAAAGGTCACTGATTTGATTTATTTCTGTTGGGCACTGACGACCTTCTGTTCCAGAAGTAGGTATTGCAAAAGTCAGCTTGAGCCTTTCAGGTACAGGTAGGGTGCATCATTCTGAGAAAGGTCAGAGCAAGCAGCAGCTCCTCTTCTTGAAAGGAGCCAAGACACATAAAGATTTATATTAAGACTCATTTTGCAAAGTTATTCCTAGGATTTGAACACACTATTTTCAGATGTAAAAAGAATTTTTTTCTTGCAGGAAAATTCTCAGTCTCTCAGGTATTTTAAGGTAGGTTGAGCCAGTCTGTTAAACAAGAGCTGCCTGATGACAAAGCAGCACTATAAGCCATTTTAAATTGAGAACATAGTAGAATTACTTGCTATGGTTAAATATATTTTTTTCCACCAGTAAATGAATGTGAAACTTCTTTGAATTTTTTTTTTTAATTCAGATGGAGCCATGCAAATTAAGAATTAACAGTGCAGGATAGAGTCAATTTGATGTAGTTGAAAGAGATTTTTTACTTCGGCTGATGATTTATTAACACAATTCATGAACTATGGAGTACATATTAATGTTTACTCTGATGATTTAAAGTCATAATTCCAGTACTGCCATTTTGCAAAAGTGGAAGTAATGAGTGATATTAAAAGGTAAACTGGAAATGTACCCATGATTTGGTGTATGCAGATACAAAATTTATGAGAATGTGATACAGAGGTAGATAAACCAGTTCAAGAGCAGTGTATCTGGAAACCAATAACAGCTTTTTTATGTACAGATTAAGATAATTTTCTACACAGTGTACAAAACTGAATGTAGTGAGCTGATTGCTGTTAACTAGATATCTATGCTAAATGCATGTGGTATTTATAGCCAAATTTAAAATCTGTCAGGCACAGAATTTATAGCCATGCCACAGTAGGTTGTGAGCACATCAGACCTCATTTACTGCATAGCTGTGGAGTCTATTACAAGCTCAAGAATAATTCCAGGAATAAGGTGAAAGATTCCAGCTCTCACTTGTGCAGATATTTACATCAGACAGAATATATATAAAATGCTAACAGGTCAGGGTAGTAGGGATGTACTTCTACTGATGTTTGTAACCAAAATTTTACTGTGTTCAAGGTTGTCTCTAATGTGGCTTCTCTTGGCTGTAGTCTCTGTGCTGGCCCTGTAGTCTGCAGCCATAGTTGGCCATAAGGAGTAAAATAGTGAGCTGTTATTGCTGGCAGGATTGTTGAGTCAGAGAATCCAGCTTTATTCTGTTTGCTTTGGGTTCAAATACACCATTTCTGGCAATATGGATCATAGACACTCTGTGGTTTGCTGATGATCAGGGTATGCCAAGACCAACCAAGAACTACACTGGTTATGACCAACTGGAAGAAGAGCAAAACTCATCTCTGCCTGAAGAAATCCATTCAGGCATATTTGGCTGTTTGATGTTCTGTCTCTTGTCTCACTGGAGTTGATTTCATTAAAGCTGAGCTTCCTCTTTGCCACTTCATTCTTTTTCCTTCGTACTAATACACTCTCTGAATGAATGATGCCCTGCAGTGCTATCAGAGTCCACCCAAAGGCAGTTGTTCTGCTACATGATTCATTTTGGTGAGAACTCGTCCACCTTAGAAAACTGTAGCTCTTGAGCCATCCCAGTAGAGTTACAGTGACAATATTTAGAGTTACAGTGATAATCTTTAATCGCAATGTAGTCACAGTTGGGCTGATGGAGAAATGCAGAGAACTGGAGATCTTGTTCTGAATCTGGAACAGAAGTAAGTCTCACTTCGACCACGTATCTTGAGTAAGGCCAGACTGCATCTGGGTAATTTACATCACTTAATGGATGTCCCACAGTTCACTGCTGATCTCTTCAATCTGCCCAAGTCTTCAGCACCTCGAGCCATCACTCAAAGCTGTGCTGAGGGATTGGGTTAAAATGAAGTGCTTTCTGTTTACTTGGCAACTCTGTGCACAGGTTCTAAAGGAGCTTTGAGACACTCAAATCCTACTGAATTTCTTTAGAGGCTGGACATCTGCCTTCCGTGGGCTCTTTTGAATATCACTCCCATAACCTCTCAGTCAGATGTAAAGGCAGAGGGAGCAGGGCCCAGAACTGGCTAAGAACTGCAGTAATAACTTAAGTGACTTCAAGTGAGGTAAACACTAAATATAAATTTCCAGTCTGACACAGAATCCACTGACAGCACCATAAACTCAGATCCTTTCGTCATGCATGATTATAAGCACTCACTGGCATGAGGCACCTATCTGTCACATTTATAGTTAGAAGCAGTGGAGGCAGCTGACATCTGACAAGGATGAGGGAGACCTGACAGGCACCCCCATCTTGGCTTGCTTCTCCTCTCTCTTTCACTCCTGCCTTTCAGAGGCTGGTACAACATCTCCTGTTGACTGTGCAGGATCTGCGTGCCCAGGTCTCACTACCATTGGATAAAATGTGCCTTTGTGGGATGACTTCATGACCATGCTGCTGTCCCAATGGTAGCCATCAGGGCGTGGATCTTTGAAATGGACAAGTAATTTCTCAGAGAGCAGAAACCCTTTTTGTAAAGGGCACGTGCACGTTCTTTCCTTGTGGGCAGGGACTTCTTCTCTCTCTGGGTACCCTTTAAAAACTCAGCAGTGGTGGATCCTTCCTGAATATGGTCTTGCCAATATGGATTGCTGCAGCTGTGTGTATTTAGCAGCTCCAGAGTGCAATGGTCCTTCCAGACCAAGCTGGGTGCCAGGCCTCTGCCATGAGGAGCAAGCAGCCTACGAGCTGGTTAGCCCTATAGAAATCAGACTTACCTTATCAGAGAAGAAGATGAATAACCAAATAGTGACTAAAGAAGTGTTTTAACTTCTGCTTCCTTTTCATTCCTTGAAGAGGATAATGTCTGCCTGCCCTTTACCCGGCAAAGCACACCTCTTTCCTCACACTTGTTTACTGTCGTCGCCTTGGTGGAGGTCATCGTCCATCCACACCCACCCTATGGTGATTCACTCCCTTCCCATCAGCAAATGGAGAAAAGAATCAGCTCAAAAGCTGGTGGTATCCTGTTCCCTGAACATAATTAATACAATTGTAATAGTTCCTAACTTTGCTTTTCATGTGTATAAAACTGTCCATAAAATAGCTTCAGGAAACCCAGAGGTCACAGTGAATGCAGTCAGGAGCAGATGAACAGATGTTCAGGTCAACATTTGTCTTCCTTCTGGGATGTCCCTTCATTTTTGCTAAAACTTGCTATGAAGCGGATCAGGAATTTCTAACAGTTTATTTTGCTGTATTTGGCTGATATTGTCTAAAGCTAAGACTTGTTAATAAAATTTGCCTTTGGTACCTAACAGGCAACTATCTTACTTATTCTTCTGACCTGCTATGCCACAACCATGACATTTTTATGATCTTCCCATTGCTGAAACAAGGAAACACTGTTTTGTCTTATTTTCCTACACCAACATAAAACTAGAATAATACCACCACTGAAGTCAGTGGCAGACTTAGCCCACCAACATTTTTGTGAGCCTTAAAAACAGCAAGGAATTGAAAAGAAGTCTGTTGTCTCCAACTTTAGTAGAGGAACTTTATCTATCAGACAGCTGCTGTAGCCTACCTGCAGTTGATTGATGTTAGCTTAATAATGATGATCGATTAGATCATCGGTGTCATCCTTAGAAAGAATGTACTTTAGGTAATGACATCAGTTGACTAATAGATTCCTGTTTAAATGTCAAGGGGCCAGAGAAAGACACTCTGCTAAGTACTTACATTATACCTATTGAAAAAAATCACATCAAGTCTACCTTACAAAGGACTTTTGTGCCATAGTTATAAGTCCTCTATTTCCTCTACTACCAACAAGCAAATTTTGCTTTAAGATACAACAGTGTAAAGCTGAGAGTTACTCCATTTGTCTTCAAAGTTTTGCTCAGTCTTTCTAGAAATCACCAGGTATAAATCACTGAGTTTCTTTCCCTGCTGTCATTACAGAGGGCACATCGACAGCCCTGAAACCAGAGGTGTGAGTGTGTCTCCTTTGTCCACTGCTGTCTCAGAAAAAAATGTTTTGGTTTGAATTTTCTCTTCCCGTGTGTTTGCTCTTGGAGAAACTCAAATTCCCTTCTTCTAATTATATACACTTCCTATGAAAGTCTTGAGAATATCTCACATAATTATTGCTGTAAACAAACCACATTTCCCCTTCCCCTCAAGCAGAAGATTCTGAATAAATTTTACATTAATATTATGAACAAGTTAATAACTCCAGTCATCTATGTTATGCTATACAATTTTCAAATATAATATCCAATTGATTTTTAAATTAGCATTCAAGGAAATACTTGCTTAATACAAACTTAGAGTAGGTAAACATGAATAGGAATGCCATTCTATTGCTATCTTCTGTATGGATTCCTTATGGAGAGGTACAATTTATGAGAAAACATATCTGTATTCATGTAATATAAGGAGGCGGTTGAATGAGGGGCACTGTGCAGATGCACAATTGCATAGTAGAAGATAATTTTGTAATTTTGTACCTTGAACTTAAACCAAAATGTACAGAACTGTGAGCAGACCAATTCACTTTTTTTTTTTTTTTTTTTTTTTTTTATTTAAAA
>WKFP01013767.1:107800-133569 GCA_011057875.1 Pterocles orientalis
ATATTATCATTATTATTATTATTATTATTATTATTATTATTATTATTATTATTATTATTATTATTATTATTATTGTTATTTTCCTTAAGAAATAATGGCTGAAGTGGAATCTCTATTTTAGTGACCTATCTAGATTTAGGCTGAAAAATAAGATCTTGTGAGAAACTGCAACCCTTACGTTTATAGTTTTGATTTCACTTTGTGTGATACTGTCATGCTTCGATTTTTGCTTCTGTAATAACATGAACAGAAAGGAACCACCTATGAATATCCCACCTTGAAGATATTCAAAATCTGTCTGGGCATGGTCCTGGGCAATGGCACCAGATGGCCTTGCTTAAGCAGGGGGGTTGGACCAGATGACCTCCAGAGGTCCTGTCTAACTTTAACCATTCCCTGATTCTGCAATTCTGTAAAAACAGCAGCAGTACACTGACCCACAGATACAAACATATCCTCAGTCCATGACTAGAGACACATTTTTTTTAGATTTAGACTCTCTTGATGACCACCAACCTTATGCAATGCTTGGGTCAGTTAGATACCTGTCACTGTGGCTTCCAAGTGCTTTGAGTAATGTGTTTGCTTTCAGACTGATTTTGTACAGAGTAGCACCAGTGACGAGAAGGAGGCTTTGGTTAAAATAGACTGACAATTGCAATATTTAAATTACTCTCTACCTGGAAGCATGAACACATGTACATGCATGCATTTCATGAATTAATAAAAATCTGAGTTTTATTCTTCTGAACATAGACATATAGTTCTTCGTAATGTATTTTGTGAAAGTGGTCACAGTTGCCATCCCAAAGTCTCTTACAAAAAAGAGGAAACCATTTCACAATATCACATCCTGATAAATCTTTGACCAGATCTGCTTAAAAGTCTGGACAACATTTGTGTTTGATTGAGCCCAGGCCTGCCTTGATGCATGAGAGAGATTAGTTTCTGTATGTGGTGATCAAATGTTACTGATTACTCATTTATAAACCATTGCAGCTCCTTTTTCTCTCAGTTGTGTTGCATTGGTGCAATATATTTTTCCTCTTTACCTGCACTAGGACAAAGAAAATTATGTACTGTATCTATGCCATGAGTCTCATTAAAAATAGATCTATATTGCATTACTGTATTTATAGTTAAAAATTTCAGTCAGGATTTCTAAATATTCATTAACACAGCAACTGTTAATGGGAATAGTTGTCAGATGAAAATTATTATGTCTAAGTTCTGTGCTTATTAACATTTAGCAACTTCTTTGGAGTAATTAATTGTCCTTTCCTATTGAAAATCTTCATTGTTTGGTAGAAGTGCCAGTTTTTTTGAAGTGTTGGACCAAAATTAATTTGATCTCTTTGCCTAAAAAAAAATCTTTAATTTCCTGACTCTTCTGTGAGAACAAGTGTGGTTAAAAAGGGCTGATTGCTCTTTTCTAGTAATGCCATTGGAGTTAAGTTCAGGGAGATGCAAGTCATAATTTCTTCTTCTCCTAAGCTCTTCTAAAATGTCACTCTTGAGATATACTGTATATACACTGCAAAGTGTGCCCAGATCCCAGATCCAGGCTGAGATCCAAACCTCTCGTCTGGCCAAGTTTTTGTTTTTTATTGCATATAATCCATGCACGTGTCTTTGCTTCTATTCTGGTGCATCAGTTTGAAGAGAGTTTGGTGCTAAAGAGTTACAGGAACATGACCCAGGGTCCTTAACACCCCTTAGATAGAGCCTCTTGGAGAACTAGCTGGTGGGAGAACCTGTCTGCCCACCAGCTACCTTGGCCTGAGCCTGGTGATCCCCAGGCTGAGCTTGGACAGGCACACATTTCCCATGGGAGGCGACAGGCGCTACTTAGCTCCCAGTTGCGTCCTGCTTGCTGAGATCAAGAGGAGGCATTCTGGCTCTGTTTCACCATCATGACACCCAGGTTTTATCCGTCTTAGTCAGAGAAGGTGCAGAAAGAGGCATGGACCAGCCGAGCATGGCACAGCTGATAGGCAAGGCTGAGAATGAGAATGAGGTGACAGTGGGGACCAGTCTCCTCTGCCTACCGGGCATCACAAAGCAAGCATGGCATGACAAATTAAAGCTAAATAGGTGCTAACAAATAGACATGTTCATACACCAGAGTCCCAGTGAGAAAGCACCTGGGCCCATGCCCAGGAAGCAGCAGCCAGCCCTGTACCTCAATTTATAGGTGAGGAAGGACCAGTGCAGGCACATCTGGGTGGGAGGCAGGGAGTTCTTGGGCTACAGGCTGAGTCACCAGCAGGTTCCTGTCTGACCAGTCTGGTTATCACAGGCTTTGCAATTTTATGCAGACAAGTTACAGAGTCAAGAAAGGTTAAATCCCAAGCAAAACACATTCGCTCATTTTCAGAGGTACATCAGCCTCTGTGAATAATCACAGAATCACAGAATTATTAAGGTTGGAAAAGACCTCAAGGATCTTCAATGCTCCATCCTAAACCCTTGTTTCAGTTTGTTCCTTACTCCTATCTGTATTCGAAAGAAAAAACGGAAACTAGCTCCTTAATATAAAGTGTTTTGTGCAACTACACTTAGTTCTAAATTTAACTTTTCCTCCTAAAGCCACAAAACATTCTTGGTAATAAACTGTCTCTTTTTTTCCTATTTGGGAAGGAAAAGAAATTGTTTATTTTTAACAATTCATTTCAGAGGAAAAAATATAGCATAGTGAATCGCAAGTAAATTAGCAATTCTCTCTATTATCCAAACCAGCAGGTCTTCTATTAGCAAGGGCAGTTTATGGCCCCTGGGTTGCAAGATCAATCAGGCAGTTCATTTTTCTTTAATTTCAGGGTATTAAGTAATTGTGAATCAGTCAAAACCTGCATGTAGGACTTGTATTTACCTGTACTGGGTTGATTTATCTGATTTAATGCCACTTTCTTACTCCTTCTGATCTATTTTCTGAAGCTGGGATTGCTAATTGTATATAATTTATCCCAGATTAAGGGCAGTTATTAAAGACTCTTTCTAGCAAATCTGACACAGACAACACCTTCACTCTTGCTTTAAGAAATATGCTTAGACAGCCTGACTCTCAGCCAAAGGGATGTTAATGATATGTAGGCTGGGAAAGGGGCGATATTCCACCTACTTTGTTTTGTCTGCAAATTTAATGGCAGACTTTTTTTTTTTTCCATCAGGCATGTATGTTGGCACATAGAGCAGCTGGTGGGTTAGCTGGCCAAGCAAGCTCAAACAAAACTTAAATGCAGGAGTCACATTTCATGTCCCCCTTCTGAAGCTGGATTTTATTCAGTTGTAGTAGAAAGCTCCAAGTAGTACATAGCAGAGACTACAATCGTGCGTGAGGTGGGATTGAGGAGGAAACATCCATCTCCATATTTTCTCCTTAAAAAGACAGATGAGATCTAATTGAGTTCTTTACCTGTAGGTCTGTACTGTCTCCTGGCCATACCTAGGAAGCAGGAAGCCTTGCATTTGGTTTCTTCTAGATCACTTGACTACCTATAGACAGTTTCCCCATGTCAGCCTCCAACTTTATGGTCCAAAGGCAGTAGGAGTGTATGTGCACCTGAAGCACTTGTTCTGCATTGATGTAATTAAGTGGAGTCAGATTCAAACCAGTTGATGCTCAGACGCCTGGAGTCTGAGCCAGGGAAAAGAGGAGCATGGATAGATGATAGATGATAGATGATACTAGGGCCATTGGCCTCTCCAGCTCCTGCAGCCCTAGAGGGACAGGAAGCCCAGCAGAATTCAAGACTGGCCTGAAGTACGCTATGGCCTAAATCAGTTTCTTGGAGCCAGAGGCCCCAAGTAGTGTGAAGCCATGCTGGTGAACTCTAGGGTAATTGCAGGCCTGTTTTATGACATAGGTGCAGGACCAGAGATCTTCCTCAGAAATTCAAACAGCAGTCAACTGCATCATTCCACCTTTGAAAATTAAAAGAATTGTATGGCTGGGATTAAAGTATGCTTTTACTGCATGGAGGCATACAATCCACCTCCTCAGAGAATTAGATGAGTCATTCAAAAATTCAGTGCATCAATACATTATTTTTTAAACACAAACAAAATCGGAATTAATAATGGCAGCGAGTTTGAAAATTATGTGAATGGGCACGTACTAGCTTAGGAACCTTTGGTAGAAAACATTTATGGTGACGAGGATGTCAGTTTTAAAAAGTAAAACATTTTCTAGAGAGGCTAACATCAGAAGAGAGATAGCAGATGTATTTCTCAAGGCTGGTCCCTGCTGCTGGTTTTGCATCATCAAGGACAAAATTGGTATGAAGATGGAAGGTGTTTAAGGCCAGAAAGCATCTTTAGATTATCTAGCCTGAGACCCTTTGTGCATCATATACATGCAGGTCATTGTCACCTCTAAGCTGAATTCAGTAACGTGTTTGATAAAAGACCTCCCAGAAAGGCACCTCATCCTATTTTGAAAACACTTGAGAATTGGAGAGCCTAGCTCTTGCCTAGGCAGGCTGTGACAACGATTACCCTGCTTCACAATAAAAACAGTGTGTGTCTGCTCTGACTTGGCGCGGCCCATGTTTACCTTCAGCATGCATATCTTCTTATGCATTTTCCCACTGGATTAGAGAGCTCAATGTATCAGAGCAGTAGATAGCACTTTTCAGTGGATCAGATGTCTTAATTACAATGCCAGAGGTACAGGTGATCCAGGAGAGGAGCTTTGCTGGAGCACCAACGGCTGTGCTGTGGGCTAGCCCTGTTCTGCTGCTCCTGGGAGGCTGCATTACTCTCTGCAGCTGTAAAACTGAAATTGTGCAAAGGTGATTCAGCTTTTTAGCATCTGGTACCTCAGGGAGAGCAGCATGCTCTCTACCCTGAGCGTGTTCTTCCGCAGACTGCAGACTGCTCCTCCACCCCCACTGCCCTGGGACCGAGGGCAGGGGTCAGCCACAACTTAATGTCAACGGTAAAACATGTACAGGTCTGGACTGCACAGTCAAATTGCCTCTTTTTAGTAACGTAAAGTTCTTCAGTGCTGCTGTGGTTACACAGTTACCTTACAGTGAATAACATTTTATTTTACATTCACTTAAAGGAATCTTTTTATTGTTGAAGTAGCAAAAGGAAGCCATAAGTGAGATGCAAACTGACATTTTTGGAGGGTACATCTGAGCCATGCAAAGGAACAAAATGCAGAAATTCATAGGTCGAGTTCCCTGTCCTGACTAGTACCTCCACTATGTTCAGAACAGTCCTGTGAGGCAGTGCCAGCTTGTGTCCTCTGTAGGAGCTAAGAAGTCTCACCTCTCAGCAAGTTTAGCAGACATGGGTGTAGTGCATAGCTAATAGAGTCAGACTGCTGCTGTTTCCTGAACGAGCTCAGTCCAGGGGTCTACGTATCTGTAACAAAGCATTTGAGTCAGAATGTTCAAAACCCTCTGCTCAAGCTTTTGGACTTGTAAATGTTAGTAGTCTGTAGTTTCTGTGATTAGATATGGATGTACTGGCCTTTATTACCCTGTTCTCTTTACAACAGTATATACATGGACTGTACTGCCTGAACCTCATCTGGAAAAGAAGAAATCCAGCTTTACATGTCTAGCGCTCCTTCAGCTCTGCTGCTTCATCCTTGGGATGAAACACAGCACAGGTGATATAATGTTGTTGTAGTTTTACCCTGGCTGGCAGTAAAACACTACACTGCTCCCTCCCCCACCTCGGGGGAATGGGGGGGAGAATTAAAGGGATGAAGGGAAAACAGACTCGTGGGTTGAGATAAGAACAATTTAATAACTAAACTACAATGATATTGGAAACAATAATAATGAATATAATAATAGCAATATATACAAATATGCAAATGAGGGATACACGGTGATACTGCTTACCACCCGATGACCAAGGCTCAGCTCATTCCTGGATAACAATCCCAGAGCAGGGAGAGTCCTGAAACCACAATCCTGGAAAGGAGATAAGAGCCTGAGATTACCGAGAGGGGTGACCCAGAGGGAGGCTACCTGGAGCAAGAAGGAACTTCTGGACAAAGCCTCATCTATGTACCGGGCATGATGTGCATGATATGGAATAGACCATTGGCCAATTTGGGTTTCAATCCTAAACCTAAGGTTGAATCCTAGGCTAGTAACTGGGGCTGTGCTCCTCCCAGGTTCTCCTGGAGCTGCAGACACTGGCACAGCAGAGAAGCTGAAAAGTCCTTGGCTGTCCTGGCAGCAACTGTAAACATCAGTGTGTTATCAGCCTTCTCCTCAGCACAAATCCAAGATGCAGCCTCATGATAGCTAGTATGAAAAAAGTTAACTGTGTCCCAGCTGAAACCAGGAGAAATGTTTTCTTCCAGAGCTCAGAAACAGACTTGTTAGTCATTGGAGAACTCAGCAAAACTCAATTAAATTTCTTCCACTACCTAATTGACATTTAGTCATCTAGGAAGAAAACAACACCAACAGAAAACAGTCCTTGTTTTCGGTTAAGATGTTATGAAACTTCATAACATCTCAACTGGCCAAATGTGAGGAAGAAATGAGGAAATTCTAATTAGACATTGCATGGCCTCTGCTCCAAGATTAAATGTAACATATTAGTGGTTACAGCTTCCCTTGAGGATCCTCCTACTCGTGTCAGGCATACAAAAGTGTTAAAACATCTGTGACAGTGTGGTGCATAATGTAATATGTAATCTGTGGTCACAAGATTGGGGTTAACTCTTCCAGACAAAGGAGGTGATTTGTCTGCTGAAGCCTGGAGGCTCTGAACATCTGTGATAAACTTAATCTCTGAAAGTGAGATGGACATACACAGCCATTGTCATAGTAATGGGAAGCATGCCTCAGCTTTGAATGTTGTAGGAGATTGCCCCTGACAGGGATGCAAGACAGTGTGTCCATTTTTGGGAACACCACCTTCTTACAAACAGCTTCCATCATTTAGCTACCCCTATACACCGCTCTTTGAGCTATTGTGTTTTTTCCTAACAATTCCTGAAATCATATAAACTTAAGAAAGCATATCCTACTGCCTCTTAGGCAAAGTACTGTGACACTGGGACACATAATATATGAACTCTCCCTTTTTTCCATAACCTTGGAAGGGTGTTAATCAAGAAGAAACAGGTAAAACTTGATTCCAATAGACTTTTGACACTGTCTCAGAGGTATCTGTCTTAAGCAGTACAAGGGAACCTGGTCTAGATCAAGTTTCTTTCTGGTAGTCTGTGAACTGACTTCTAGTCTTTTGTAAGATGTCAGAGGTGAGTTGCAAAATGGTTACTAACAACAGTTAAAAAGAAATGTGTGTACACTCCTATGCATGCTGGGAATGTAAAACAAGCAGGGGGGAGAAATAAGCGTTCATCTAGTTTTCACCACACCTAATTCTCATGTAGGGACATTGCACAAGATGGTTTATGGATTTGGAGGGGTTTTTTTTGTTTGTTTGTTTTTTCAAAGGAGTTGAATGGTTTTTGTTGAATAAGGCTGAAGAAGATTGCTCTAAATTAAAATGCAACACAGCCAGTGCAAATGTTGTTCAATAAGCCTTGTCCAGAGAGTGGTTACTATTACCTTTCCAACTGAGGAGACACATTCAAGGAGTTACAACTTGAGATTCATATTCAGTTTTTCATTAATGGTTTGGATGATGGAATAGAGCATATACCTGTTAAACTTTCATATGATAACCATCTGGGAGGGGCAGCATGAATGGCAAAGTACTTAAGTGTTCTTGGCAAACAGAAAAAAAAACCCCAACCCTGGGCTAAAAAGTTTCAGCCCAATAATCAAAATTCTATTATTAGAAAGAAAATGTACAAATCTAAAATGAGGGTCTTCAGTAGACACAAATCTACTGTGTGATGGGTTTGCCCATTTTAACCCAGGACATACTGGAAAGACTCTAGGAGTTACATCAGATCATAACTGAACTTACGTCAACCATGTCACTTTGTTTGTATAAAAAAGTGGATATAGCACCAGGATGTGTGATGAGGAGTGCTTTACTCCCCACTGATAAGGCTTCACTTTAGTCTTGTGTCCACCATCATGCAAGACAGATGTAGGGTCTAGAGGAGAGCAGTCTGGGTGGTGCAGTCCTAGAAAACAAAGTGATGTAGACAGATGAAAGCAACCGGCAGGGGTTAATACAAAGAAGACTGAGTGAGACACAGTCGCAGTCTCCAAATAATGTTTTGATAGGGTGAAAACTGGTGGGCCATGACAATATTGCCGCTAGGTGTTAGGAAACCTTAGCAAAGGTAAGGAAAGATTGATACAAGGGGATGTGGAGTCTCTGCGATCCTACCTTGAGGCAAGATGGTTGGGTGTATCTCAGCCAGGACCATCAGACAGATGAAGCTGTCTGGATGCACAGCTCTCAGCAGCACCTACCTTCTGCTCTGCCACAGTCAACAAGGAATAGTTTGTTGCGTATTTCACATATTCTACCTCCCATTTGCACTGGGGTTGAACTTCCCATGTCCAAGGTGCTGGGATTTTCCATCTCACATTTTCACTGGTTGCCTCTATTTTAACTGATCATCTGCTTGAGAATACTTTTCTGTCAGTTCTTTATGGGTTCACACCAAACAGGAGCTTTTAACTCTGCTTCTGAGACTGAATTAGTAGCAAAAGAAATAATCTCTATTTCACCACATGGTTCAGAAGCCACAGAAGCAGAAGGCCTCTACTACTCAGATATTAGAGAGTGTAGAAAGAATTACTGGCAAAACTGAGGTTCACCGTGGCTGTAAAGCAGGTAGTACTCCTGTAGGAAACAATAATGGAACCAAGTTGCACTAAGCAGAAAGTAGCAGTCAAGAGTATTCCCTTAAGTAAGCACATTTATGGTGGTGTAAACCAGGTCTGGCTAAGGGGAAAAACGGGCTCAAAGAATCTTGACTCATGTTACACTGTCATAAAATTAGCTTCAGCCCCAATAGATTTAAGCTTCTCACACTGATTTTGATTAAAGTCTTGTCACATGTAATATTGATTTTAACTGAATTATTTCTGTTCACACAATTTAAAGGAGGCAATCCGTCCCTACAAGCGTAAAAGGTCTGTGCGTCCTTCAGAAAATATATAGAAAGTAGCCTGCCCTTCCAGCATTGATTATTGTTTCAATACATGCAGGAACAGGAAAGCATTATGCATGTGCATTTCCCAATGGCTAGTTTCAGCACTAAAGGGAGAAGTAACATTTGCATTCCTTAAAGAACTGATTGAGATTCTAAAAACAGATTGGAAACTTAATGGTAAGAAAGGCACAGCTTGAAAGTCTTTACTTTTTGGCATGAAAGTGTGGACCAGATTGACACAATCTGTGACGTAGTTTCTAATGAAGCATTTGTAATGAGACATTTAAAGCAACTCAAGAGGCCTCTCTATCCTGTTGGGAAAGGAACACAAGGAGCCCATATTTGAAATTCATTCAGCAGTGAATACATAAGCCGATCTTGACATGAATTTAGAGTAGAATTCAATTGTAGATAGGTGCTTGGGGAAGAAGTTGCTTGTAGAAAAGAAAAAAAAAGGAAGAGAGATAAATTAAGAGCTAAAATAGTTGGAGGAAACTCTTGGGAAAATTACCAAGAAGAGAGAGGTTTCTGCTTATTGAACTGTTGAATCATGGAACTGGTTTCAGTCAGAAAACTTGGTGCTGAAATTGCATGCAGAGACAATTTTGTTTTTCTCAGTAAGTAGGTGGGAAGGATGGGACCTCCTGATTTCTGGTTCTCATTCGCATCTTGCTTATCCCTGTCAGAGACACATTTTTGGTGCTCACTAACACCCTGTAACAAGCCCTTTATAAATCTCTGATCTAGCTGAGGTGAGGGTGATCAAAACATTTTTTCCTTAGTGTTTAAATGTTTATTAATTAGGCACCTCAAAGCATCCCACTAGGCCTGACCTTGACCCACTAACATCTTTTAAAATCATAGTTTACCTTATCTCCCTGTTGAAAAACACCCGTTTCCCTGCAGAAAGCCACAACAAATGAATGACTGTGCTCTAACTATCTGACCTTGCCTCTTATAGCTCTTTTTTTCTAATTCTAAAATATTATTTTTGCTTGCTTCCTTTGCTAATTAGTTAGGGATTAATTTTCTACCTAATCTGCTTGTGTAGCTCTTTGAATATAAAGTGCTTTTAAGTGCCAAATATTGCTGTTACTGCTGATTAGGTTATTAGGTAATAATCAGTAGCTGAAATAGGACTTCCCAGAATGAGAAACAAGTGTGGCACTCTTCCATCCTCTTTCCTGTCTGTGGAATGGCTGACTCACTCTGAAGCACCCGTATGGTATACTTCTAAAGACTTTGCTGAGGCATGTATGGCTATATGACATAGCCACATACACAAGTGCATTTTAACACCTGATCATGAAATTAACTTTTGGATGTAATGGCAGCTATGGTATTCAATGACATGAGTAGCATGTGCCACTCTGCAGCCACAATTTTGGACTATAATCCAGGGATGCGAAAACCCAAAAAGACTAATGTCTTGGTTCATGAGGTCTAACTTTTGCACCAATTTCTCTGCCTAATATTTCCTCTTGGCTGGCTGTAGTTCAGAGGCACTAACTGAAAACACTAGGCATAAGGAATTAGGTGGGAGCTGGGCTGAGTGAACCTGGGCACAAGCTCTCTCCTGTAGCACATGAGCATCAGAGGATGGCTGGTTACAAAAGCTGTCATCTTCCTCAGTAGTCATGGGTTGAAGTCTAGCATGGGCACAAGGGAAATTCTTGTCCTGGAGACACTTCTTGATTGATTTCACTGTCAGGATATAAGTCAGGAAGGCACTCCCTACTCTAGCCTCCAAGACTAGGACTGCAGTGTCTTTTAGGCCTTAGCTGATGGCGCTCTGCTGAACTGTGTCACAGAAGGAGCTGGCTTTGTGTTGTCAAGTGTAATAAACCCAAATATCTGTATGAATTTGCTAACAAATGAAGATAATTGGGTTCTTTAGGAGAGAATGAGATGACAGCTTTTACTGTACTTCAAATATCAGTCCCAATTACTGTAAATACGATCATGATGCAAAACATTAATTAGGAAAATCTGAACTGTTTGAAATGTAGAGTCCCATATGAATGATTAACTATATGCAAAATGTTGTGCTGATTAGAGGCATTCTACTGAGACATACATCTGTGAGCTCCAAAACAAACCTGGTAGTAGGGGAGGAGAGCTCACAGAGCTGAGGGACTGGCATGGCTGAGATGACCTAGAAAGCTACTGGGCCATGCGCATCTCATGTAGGGTCACAGGGCTTCCAGGACAATAATGTCTGTGTACCCTATATATTTTACTGCAAGCATCTTCAGAGAGAGTATTTCAGGGTTAAGGAAGTCAGGCACTGAAACAGTACATGGCTTTCTCAAAGTTATCTAGGATAACACTAGCAGAGAAAGGAACTGAGCATTGGTTTTCCAAGTCTTAGCCTAACTCTAGCAAGAACTAGAGTTTCTTATGCAAGGGTGGAAGTGGCTGTCCACAAATAGGTGGGAAATAAAACTTCTCAAAAAAGACAATAGTGAGCACACAATTATGGAAAGACTGGGAACTACAAAATTGCCTGTAGGTCAACCCAAATGCTCTTTCTGGTGATGTAAATTCCTGTGATATTGCATTTGCAAGTGTTCATCAATTGCTTATAAAAGAACCCACCTGGAAATGCCAGTTCCAGGTATTTCCTATGGAATAAACACATCCACTGATTACCTCCACTGAATCGTGGGTAAACCCTAAATAGTGAAGGACATTCCACTGAAGTAAGTCCTTTAGGATATAACTTGGTGACAGAATAGTTCCAGGGATAAAAAAAAGGGAAAGAAATCATCTCTAATCTTGTTACTTAGTTTTATTCATGTGTTCTTTAGCAGAGTGAGGGACCAAAACTGCTCAAAACACTTTATCTGCTGGTTTATATCCTATCTGAAATACATTGGTCTCATTAAAAGTACTAAATAACTTTGCTATTGCTGTTTCATTATGAAATTTGGGTATATGTTGCCAAATGGACTATTTTAAGCAAAATATTCTGTTTAAATGTACTATTGTTCCCCATTTGGACATGAGTCTGTAGCCACTAAAACATAAAAGCTGAAAAAAATGGTGCTAGTTATGCTGATGTATGCCTTTACTGGTGACGTGTGTGCATTTTGAGGACAGAGAATAGTATTGCTTATTGTCTGATTCCCTAGGGTACTATAATTGATGCTTACATTTATTCCAAAATGGAAGGTGGCTGTTACATTCATTTGTTCCAAAGAAAATTGATCTAGTGCATAACAATGCAATGTTATACAAATTATATAAGAACACAATAATGATGAATTATGTAATATCCTAGCATTTGAATTTGTTATCTCAGTATGCTCTTTTTATGATGAAATAAAACCAGGTTTATTCATGAACAGCCTATGAAAATTTAACTTCAAATGCTCTATCAGTTAATTGTTCAGGTGCTTTTCAAGAAATTCCCTAATCGTTGATCATGATGCTACAATTTATTAGCTACCTCTTGTTGGTGCTGAAGTAACAGTCTTCAGTGGGCTGTTTTCACAGAATAAATTAAGTTGGTGAAGGAGCTTAATTGTCCAGATTTTAGTGGAGATAAATATAGAAGCTGTATGAGGACTGTTCTTTTGGAGGCCTTTTAAAATCAGTTGCTAAAGGGTGGTGCAGGTAAAAAAGTGACAGATACTGTTAGCTGATAATAAAAGTGGTTATTAACTGTTCTTGTGGTCTCTGCTTAGTTTGATTTGGAAAGGTCTGCACTGCAAAGCTACTACTGAAACTTTGGTGTGTGCTTGTCCCAGGAGAGATGTACCTGCTCTTCCTAACAGTGCTCAAGTTGCCACTGGCAGCACCAGAATTTACCTTTGAGGATGGCTACATAGAGGGAGCAATTCCCAGGGGATTGGTTTCCCAGTTCAGCCATGCACCTGCAGGGCAAGAAGAGCCTCAGCTATGGCAAACGCTCCTGTCAGTGATGCTGTAAGTACCTCCAGTGTTCTTATGCTGTCTTACTGAAGGCCCTTAACACAAAATGTAGTGCGATTCATTGTCACTGAAAGAGCTTCTGGTAATTCATCCCCAAAGTAGGATGTTTGTCACTGATGAAAGGCCTGGTGTTAGTTTTAAGCATTATTTGACTCACTTGTTTTTGGTAGTGTGTTGCTCTAGTGCTCAATTCAGGGACAATAATACAAGATTAACTCATGAATATTTGCATTTGAGGTAGTTGTTCTCATTATGTTGGTAACAGTGCTTCTGGATGTAGCTGAGGAGTGAACAGTTTCAAGAACTCCAGGAAGGAAGCAGGAAGAATTGGGGATGATTGCCTTCCAGAAGAGCTAGCCCCTAAAACTATGAAACAGGTTATAATCTTACTAACAGCACAGACGGCTGGGAGAGACTAAACAACATAGACTGGAAATACTACAAAGCACAATGAGTCCAGCCATCTTTTACATCTTTCCACCTGAGAACCACATGCAATAAGCCTTTGCTGGGTACAAGATAGCTGAGTTCTAGCACCACCTCTTGGCTCCCACCTGTAGGTATGGGATGACCAAAGGGGAGTCATGGAGTTTAGCCCTTTTGGATAAAGATCATTCCATTCTTCTCTTCTTAGAGAGCTATTATTTCCACATCCAGAATCACAATGCAAGCAGTCTACCAGCCTTACAAAGCACCGCTGGAATTTCTCGTGTTTCCACTGAAAATCTGAGCTGTGGGTGATCATCTGCACTGTTTATGTTGTGAAGAATCAGGACTTCTACAATCAATAACAAAATCAATTTCTTCCCTTTCCAGTGTAAGGGCAGCAGTGTCATATGCAAAGATATCTTTCCTAGGAAAAGAACGATCTCACCGGTTTTATGGGTGGGTTGTATAACCGATGTTCTTTTTTCCCTGTCACAGTCACGTTACATGTTAGGATCTGCTATGGGGCTTGTTTATTTTTGATGCAGATGTCATTCACAGACAGAGTACTCCTCAATCAATCTTAGTTCAGACAGATTCACGAAAGAAAATTTTATATCATTCTATTAAAATTCTATTCTATTAAACACAAAGCCTGTCTCTGGATCACAAAGTCCCTAAGCCGCAGACCTCTTCTTCCCATCAGAGCCCCTGCGCTCAGAGCTGCGTGATGGGGCCCTAGCAGTGGAGCAGGGGCAGAGAGCACCATTAGACTGAAGGCTCCATCAAATGAATGACAGACTGGTGCTGTATTTGTGATGTACAGCAAGCACTGTAATAGTTGTTACATTTTCAGCACTCAGGATAGTACAGTTGAAGACACAGCTAGTTTATGACTAGTAAGTGAGGCATCTGTTAGTTCCTGAGGGAAAATGAACTCAGGATGAGTGCAGTCAGGAAACTGGTCAAGTGCACTCTGAAACTGGTGTCCTGGGTAGTGGCATGATACCAATGCTGTGCTTGGCAATTTGGAGAAGGCCAGTTTATTTAGAGTATAAAATCTGTATGTGCCCCACATGAAGCTGTGCTATCAGAATATCAAAATATTACTTTATTTCTCTGAAACCACCAGGAGTTCACAACAACTCACTGTTGGAAGAGAGAAGTCGCTGGAAGATATACTTCAGTTTAGATTCCTGAAAACATCTTAGTCTGTCTCAAGTTGCATTCTGGCCATAATTGAAGGCTGAAGGATAAGTAGACTATTTGGTTTTGGTAATGAAGACAGATAGGTTGTCAGCAGGTGTCAATGACTGTGAAGGGATTAATCAGACTGTTGTCTGTGGCTTCTCTGCAGTCGGCATCATTCACGTCCAGTTCTTAGAAGACAGAAGTCAAGCTGAATAGGACATCTGTGATGCTGTGGTGGAAATACACACAGATGGAAAACTTATTCCCTGTGGCTCCAGTCATGACAGGTAGCGTGTAAAGTTATTTAAGCTATGGCATTCATTTTTTGGTGCATGATGCAGTCCTGCCTCCATGTAGTATCTCAAGCAGAATCATGCAGAGAGACAAGGCTGCACTTCAGGATGGTGTTCAAGATTTGAAATCTGGCCTTGATCCTGAACTGGGATTTTATTTTCATTCTGTACAAAGCAAGAGTCAAATAGTACCTTGTTTGCAGTGCAGATTTTGACTACGCTTGGTGGTGACTCTAATAGATTTTTAAAGGAATTATCATGTAGCTGATTTTTTTAAATGAAGACCTCTTGTGAGGGGCCAAAACTGGATTATTTACCCCCTAGCTAGGCATCTAGGACATGTTGTTTATTAGAAGCTTGTCCTTACATGTCGCTAAGCAGCTGAAGGAGAGAGGACAGTCCTGTGCCTGCTGCAAGAGACATAGTTCCCAGCTGCAACAAAAAACGTGCCACAATTCCTTCACTCTCATAGTGGATTACTGGCTCCTTTCCTTGCTTCCTGAAGGACCTACTTGAGTGTTTCCTGGGTCTAGATAGAGCTATGCTGGAAATGTTAGTTGGTTGTGAGATGTACAATATTCCTTCTTGCTCATTTCTTTAATTTGAGGTCGGTTTGTTAATAGAAATAGCAAAAGGATCCAGAGAAAGATTCCACCTCCTAGGCACAGACACCACAGTACTGAAATTGGAGGGTACCTTGAGACACACATATGTACCTACTGTCATTGTTCTTGCTGGCATGATAAGGACACGATGGTGCAGTTCAATCACCTATTGTCATGTAGAAGCTGGTTTCTTTACCACTGCCCTTCTTTTCCAGTTCACCAGTTCCCTGTTACTGGCATCTCCTTTCCATTCCTGTTCTGCAACAGTCAGCCAGCCTTCATCACACAGCTCTGCCAAAAGCTCTGCCAAGACAAATAGGAGGAAAGCATGTGCTTTTCAATTTGGGGCCAAAACAAGTTTAATTACAGTCAGTGTCAAACCTCTAGATTTCAGGATGCACAATTTCATCCCCTCTGAGTCAAAACCAGTACCTTTTCCCTCAGGAGCATTAACAGAGGTAGGACAAGTGGGGCACTGAGATGTGCCCCCCACATTATGCCCAGGGACCTTCTTCCTTCTCCTACTACCAGAGGGAGACACCTTTCTCAGTCTCAAGCCTAAGGGCAATTCTGACTAAGTTCTAAGTGTTTTTGTGTCAGCCCATTTACTAGGTGTGTTTCCAGGTTCCTCTGAATCCATCTCTCATGGTAGAGGCCTTGCTGAGAAGACTTCCTGGGATGGCATCTCTTGGAGGTTCAGATGAGCTGTCTTGTTGATGCAAGGATTTTTATCATCTTCCCTGAGGACAAGATACTCATAGAAAACTGCAGAGACACAATCTCAGGGAGTTTATTATCATTCACGCTGCTGTCTTACAGCAACACTCAAAGGTCAATGGCACTCACTGTTAACACCTTAAACTTGGCTGCTCTAAAATTATTTTTCACACAGCCTTCACTAAGGGAACTGAAAAAGCCTTATAGGGACATTCCCAACCTTTGTATGCCCATATATGTGGCTGCCTCAAAAAATACGCTATCAACTCAAGTATTGTTTGATATTAGACTTTATTTACTGATTTCAGTTCTGATGTCACTTTTTAATTTGAAAATAACCTTTGGCCCCTCTGGTAGCAGCTGTCTTCTCTCATTTGAAAGCATCCTAGGAGAAGCTGTGAACTCATAGCTCCTAATGTCTTTGAGGTCACCCTAGGCTCTTAGCTTTAGTTATTCACTCTCAAAATGTCATCCTTCCTCTGTCATTTAACAAGAACTTCATCTGGACAAGCCAGGTTGTGTCAGAGATGAGTGCTGAAGAGTTCCTGGCATTTATCCAGATGGTTTTAGCCAAGTTTCAGTTTAATTGTTGATCCAAGGGCATGTTGATCCAAGAGCACAGTGAGAGAACGCTGAGCTACTGCATCTCCAAGCCCATGTGCTGCTCTTGCAAAGAAAAGCGAGGAGCTCTCAGCCCTCAGCAAGAATTGCGCTTGAGATGTGGAATTGCACTGCTGGAGCAGTATGATGCAAGCTTGGATAGTCCAAGCATCTCTGTGCCCACTGTATGAGGTAGGCTTTCCTGTATCATCCCTATCCTGCAGCCTTGCTTGAATCTAGTATCCATACACATGTCCTGGCACCAGTTTTAGCCCACTCTGTGGGGCTTGGTTCTGGGTGGTGCTGAACTCTCTTAGCTTTCTGTGGGAATGGAGTAGGCTTGGCAGTAGCTTGGGGCATTACAAAGCTGCTCTATTTCACTCAGTACAGAATACTTTCCAGTACAAAGTGAAATTAGTTATATATGGCCGTGCATTAACTTCACTAATTTCGGAAGTAATATTTGCAAAACTGTTGAGATCTGCTCCTTATCAAGTGGCCTCATGCCAGGCCACTGACACTGCTGTTTCCTGGTGAAGAAGAAATCAAAAACTTAGTGCCTAGGAATGCTCATGATCCATCTTACTTGATTTTCATATGAAGGTTTTGTAATGACATCCTACCCTTCAGAGACCTCTGGCCAAAGAGGTCTCCTGCTTCTTAGTTTCCTGAAAGCTCCTAGTTGTAAAGAAGCAGCTACAATACCTCTATTGCCACTTGCCTTTGCTCTCCCAGTGTCATGAGTTAAAATAAAGCCAGTATTTTCTTTCAGACTAAAATCTTCCTCATTTGCTCAAAGAATAATATATGGTGAAATGTGTGGCAGCAGCATCCAGTGGTCCTTGTCATTACATCCATAATGATTACAAAGCAGAAGAGAGATGAAGGAAATAATCCAGTAAGAAAATTCATTGAGCATATGCTTTGCAATAGCAGTAAGCCACAGTGAAAGTCCGAATGGTTGAGAAATCTGAAGATTTTGTCCAGTGGAGACTGATAATTTCTTCCATTTATTGTCTGGCTTTGACTCTTTCACGCAGTCTTTCGTCTTGGCCATATCAAAACCCACTCCAGTGCTTCCAGACACTGCAGCTCTGAATTGGAGGAACCAGACAAAAAGTCCTGACAAATTCCTGAGAGTAAACTGTAGTTTTGTATTAGCATTGTCTTCTCCTCGTAAAAATGAAGTGTTTTCAAATAAAACTGCATTGGCCTCTGGCTTAGAGAAATGTTTGTTGATCCTGTACATCACGGATGCTGATGAAAATCACCTTCATGTTCCCAGCTAATTTAATACTACTATTTACTATAATGTGCTGCTTGAATTGCAGCAGCGTTTAGGATTCCTAGTCACAGACTAGGGCGCCACTGTGCTAGACACCAGGCAGGCATGGAACAAAAAAGAAAGTCCCTTCCCTAAAGAATTTGCAGTCTCTGGCATGAGTATGGTCATTATAAAGACAACAACCTTTTTTTCCAAGAAATGTCTCATCTTGTTTATTATCCTTTGTAATTAGTCTCATGGGGCTCCACTTCCAGCAACATGCACCTGTTGATAAGTGCAGACTAGTCGGAGCTTAGAGAGACTTTGACTCTTCCATTTTTAAATGAACAACAAATGGTGCATTAGAGATGTTTGCTCCTTCAAATATGCAGACATCTGAATTTCTAATTGTTTAGCATTAGTCATAACTTAAGTAGGACAGAGCAGATTCTATATATAGCCGGTTTCCCAGTCATTCAAGACAGATAGTGTGTTTGTATTTCTTCCCATATTTCCTCACTTGAAAAGAGTGAGAAGGCAGTCGCAACATCTCTAGCCTCAAGTATTCCAAAATTGTACTGTCCCCATCTCTTTCTCCCACAGATATTGAGATTGTTTTCAGAATAATGATATTTTTCAGGAAGATGACATTCTCAGCTCTTCTGGTGTTTATTTGGGGATTTTCAGCCTTGATGGCATAGCTAAGTGATGTTTTTAAGCTTGAAGGCTAAACTTATCTATTTATTTATTTATTTTTAGCAACAATTGAGGTTCCAGGAGTTGCCCTTGGTACCACAAACCTCCCTTAAATTGCGCTGATCACTTTCCTTGTTTACCTAGTTTTCATTTCTCAGTCTCATTCTCATATTGTATATGCTCTTACATGTAAATGTATCACGTCTTACATTATGAAGGAAATCATGCTTCACAACAGACACACATAGTGGATGCTTTGCCACTGAGTAGGGGTTTCACTTTCAGCAAATTCCAACTCCAGCTTTTTTCCCATTATCTTCTGGTCCAGTGGGAAAGCAGTGGGTTGGCCACTGAAAAAAACACAGCCCCAGCAATTTGCTCAAATTGTTTCTGCCAGGATGCTGGGAGATGCCACACTAGCCCGGCTATTCTCAAATGTTTTTCTTGATTTTCACAGTGATGCCCAGATCTATCACCCCAGCAGCATGGTTTCCTCATGCTTGTGACCTGGCTACAGCTTTAGAACTAAACAAACTAGATATTAGCGCTGATACTAATGATAGAATCACAGAATCATAGAATGGTTTGGGTTGGAAGGGACCTTAAAGATCATCAAGTCCCACCCCCCCTGCCATGGGCAGGGACACCCTCCACTAGCCCACGTTGCTCAAAGCCTCATCCAGCCTGGCCTTGAACACCTCCAGGGATGGGGCATCCACAGCTGCTCTGGGCAACCTGTTCCAGTGTCTCACTACGCTCGCAGTAAAAAAATTTCTTCCTAGTAAAAAATTTCTTCCTAATTTCCACCTAATGGCAGGCCTGGTACTGCACATGATGAGAGCAAGGCTAGGTCCCTGGCACCAGTGGTGTGTTTGATGGCTGAAGCCATCACTGGCTCAGTGGCCCTTTCCACCGGGACATCCTAGCTGGACAGACAGGCTCTTATCTGCTCCTAGCCTTTGGTGGATGGTTCCTCACAGACTCCCTGGAGCAAGCCCACTAGCAGCCATCAACAATAGGGTCAGAGTGTTGCAGACTTCCCTGTGTCCCTCTCACAGTGGCAAATAAAGGGACCTCTGGACTCTAACCTCCTGGAGCAGGGATATGCCTGGGGAGAGCAACGTGGGTATTCCCACCTGCCCTTTCCTGCAGCCCATCCTGGTTGATCTCCCCTACCTCTCCTTGGCCAGGAGCTTGCCCCATGTGCCTGATGCCTGCCCTCCTCTGCAACTGCCCGTGCAGGTTGTGTGTGTCCTTGTCTCTGTCACTGCCAACTGGGGTGGACCTGGTGATTTTGGTGGGTTGTTCAGATGCATGAGAGAGGCAAACCCAAACCCTTGTGCTTGCCCCAGTCTGTGTCAAAGACAGATAGATCAGATGCTGATAACCAGCAAAATTTTGTCTCATGGCCAAATGTACCCAGACACCAAGACAACCGGAATACGAACCGCTCAGTGCTCTCAGGGAGCACTTATTTGATGGATTTCCTTCTTGCTACCAATAGTGGTGAGATTAGTTCCTGCAGCATGATCATTAGTGGCACACAGGGCTTGCACACGTACCCACACAGCCTTTTCCAGCCCTTATACAAGAGCAAGAATAGCAACTGCCAAGTCTTGTGAGGCAAATATAAAGGTCAGCTGTTGCCTCCCTGGAGGAGGGCTGTCAGGAGGAGAGAGGTGCAGCCCTCGCCGCCTGCACGCTTCTCCCAGCCTGCGTCTGCAACTTCCCTTCTCAGCTCAGAAGGGGAGACACAGGCTGTGGGGCCTTCGTAAGTGCTTTTTGGTGATGTCCAAGAGGGTAGAGACACAGCTCCTCTCTGTGTCACACAGCCTGGCGGAAATGCCCCCCTGGGCGTGCAGGGCTTTGGACATGGGGAAGGCTCTTGCTGGGGTAGAAGGTCCATGCTTGAGATTCCTGAACAGTGTGCGCTGGCCTCTGCTCAGCTGGGGGTCAGGCTTTGGGAGGAAAACCATCCCTGCAAATCCACCCACATGTGAGCCACTGTGAATGGCTGTGTTCTTCCCAGACACAGTGTAACCAAAAGGATATTCCTGAGGAATTTTTCCTTCTGATGGAAGCCCCAGCCCATCAGATTGTGTCTTGTGGGCAGTCGTCTGGGATCAAGAGTATGAACATTAAATTGTGATTGAAAAGAGTCCTCTGGCTGAGCTTGTGAACTTTGTCTTAGAAAATGCAAGATTCACTCCTGCCTCGTGCACAAATCCTTGAGGGGTACTGAGTAAATTTCTTCATCCTCTCATGTTGATTTTCCCCACTGGGAAGTTTGGGAAATGAAGGTGCTTTCTCTCTCATAGGACTGTAAGAAAACCTGTTATAAGTTATAGGTGGAGTTCTGCTATGAACGGTGAGACATCCCACAGAAAATCCCTGTGACAGCAGCATGCGACTCCCTTCCTGGAGTGAAGTAATTGAAAATTGAAAAAGAAATTAAAAGTGAATGAGAGAATTTTGAAGACTTCTGAGGTCAGAAGAAAGGGCAAATAGCTGAGCTCCTTATTGGTTTTGTTCTTCGTCCTGACCTAGAACATACTCTTTTGTATTTAATTGATTTATTTTAATTTATTTTTATACCTTGTTTTAATTGAGGTTCTCTATGACTATTCTAGCAAATTCAGTCAGCTGAGGAATAATAGGCAAATGTATTTTGTTCTTAAAATGACTTATTACCTTCAGGCATAGTAAGATAGCCCTGAATTTTTTTGTTTTTCTCTAGAGTACCCTAGAATCCATAACATTTATGACCATCCAATTTAGATTTCTTGGTATCAAGAGTACCAAAAGTTGGAATGGAAATGTAATATATACATGTGTCAGTGTATGATTGCTGGCACCTCAGAATGGGCGAGATGCACTGAATTAATCTGACCTAGTCACAGAATGTAAGATTGCATGTTAGAGAGCTGATCACAGGCACCAAGTAATGATGGTGATCACATGAAGTGGTTATGTGAGATGATGTAGAAATGTTTACTGAACACAACAGTACCAGAAATCCTTACTGCCTTCTGACAAAGGCTGGAAAGGTAATAAAATATTGTACCATGGTAGAAAGCTGATCTACATCTAGTGGGTGTTCTTCCGTGTTTGTAGTTTGACATCTTCAAAAACACCTGGGGTAAGAGCCACGCCCTCCGTTTAAAATCATCCCTTCTATATTGCTATTTTTAGAACTGTGTGATCTCTCTGCTATGGTCAATCAGGGATTCTTCTCGCCTCACGTTAGCTATCTAAAACCCCAGTGACTAGGCCTGTTAGATAACTAGGGTAGTTATCTGCCCTCCCTTTATAGACAAGGCAATGAGGTGAGCTTCTCCAGAAGCCTGAAGGTACTATTTTGTGATGGGATGTATCATGCTCTGGGCATGCTTTTTCTTTCCATTAGCTACCTCAGAATAGCTCTAATTGCCTTTCAGTAGGCGCCTGAGTATGAGATCACTGAGGCTGAAGGGCAGGTGCACCCAACCCAAGTCTGCAGAGAGGAGATGGGCCTTGCTAGTGCTTTTTTATTTCTAGACAATGTTATTTTGTGATTCACTGCTAAAATTCTGTTTGCCCCTGATGTTTGCAGAATGAGTCAAATATGGATGCTTTTCTTATGAAGGATGTGCTAATCTCAAACTATGTCACTAACCATAAAACTCTAATCCAGATATACCTGATATCTGCCTTGTCTCTCCCTTTCACCCCTGCGGTGAGAACCCAGGATTTCTGCTGTTGTAATCTCTTTCAGGAGTAACAGCTGAGATTTCACCCAGAAACTGGTGACTCTGGAAAAAGGACTTTTATGTTCCTAGGCAGTCAGTTCTGCATTTGAAGTGCTGAGAGAAATACTTTTTGGTTTCTGTGTCTGTGATATTTTATATTCCTCATTATCAAGACATCCAAATGTCTCAGTCTTCCCTGCATTTAAATTGTTGCAAGCCCTCTTACACATCATTCAGTATCTATGGGGAAAGTGGAGTAATATGACCATGATGGATTAGAAACAAGCGTGTGTGAGACACTGCAGCCCCTACTCAGAGCCAGGGGTCAGGAAAAATGGGAGGAGTACCTGGCAGGTTGTACAGCTCTTAGGAAAATTGCAGGAGATCTTCTAACCCACTCCTGTGCTGTATTTGCTATCCCTGGATTTCTTCAAGAGATGAAACTGTCTGCCTAAAGGAACCTAAATAATATTGTGAATTATGAAAACCATAAAATAATCTGAACCACTTCTCACTGGCATGAATCTGTTGGGGAGATGCAGCTCTATGTCTGATTCAGATCTCACCCACGACACTAAAAAAGTGTATTTATATCAAAAGGCTTCTTTCTTTGCATTTATGATCACATTATTTTAAGAAGTTTTGTGTCTTTAGAAAGTGTAGTAAACCCCAAAATGGAGACACTGTGGTAAAACCCACCTCAGAGTACATCTGGAGAGTGTAAGTTTAATAAGTGCCTCTTACATTTTCCGTCAACTGATTGAACTTAGCTCCTGTTTCTTTGAACCTCTTGTTCTCACTGAAAGTCGTGCTGACATGCTTTAAAAGCATACAAATAACTTCTGCTGCGACTATCTACACATTACATTCTCTTCTGTTTTTGTTGTAATATGCATTTCAGTTCATGAGTGTCTGAGCTAACAGAGGTAATGCAGAGATAAATCTCTGGTATTACTACTTGTTTTTCCATTTGTTTCTTTATGATGCCCAACATCTGATGCTTTGGCACTTCACCAACAGTGTCCAAGGCTGGAGGTAGGTATAACAAAAATTAAAGTGTATATCATCCCTAAGGAGATGCTCAGAATTGGGCTCTGGCCAACCTCATATATTAAGTTGTTTGAACTTTGTTATTTTATTAAGGAAATGGATTTCAGGTTCATCACTGATTTAGCATCGATAGCATATGACTACCTTCCTTGGGTTGTTACAACTCCTCACTGTGGTGAGAGACATGCAAGTGCACGACCCCAAGCATTTACAACCTGGGCAAGATAAAACCAGTAGGTTTTCGGTACAATTTTCCTGTTTAAAGGGAACGACATAACTGTTGTTGCAACCTAGAACTGAGATACAGTGACAAAGCAGATGGGATGCAAAAACTGAAGAACTGACATTGTGCACAGAATGTGCATTAGGCAGAAGTTATTTCTCTAGGCCCTGCTGCCTCCCGGAAGAGCAGATCTGAGGGCAGGCAACTCAGCTGGCGGTGGAACATGGTGTGGAGCCTGCAGGCATTAATGGAGATGGGAGAGCACTTCACAGGGAGCTCAACGTAGGGCTAGGACACCCTGTAAGGTAGGGCCTTAGCTGAGGAGAGCAAACAGGAAAGCACACGGGCATGGGGTTGAAGAGGTGGGGAAGATCAGCTAATGGCGTCGATGAAGAGAACAAAAAAGGAAAAGAAAAAAGGAACAGGTGCTACCTCCGCGCAAGAAATGGGAAGACAACGGAGAGAAGCAAGAGCCAGAGCCAGGGAGTGGGAGCCGGTGGCGCGGAGGCAGGGCCGGGCCGAGCAGGCGGCGGGGCCGGGGGTGGCGGTGCCGGGGGGGTGCCGGGCCGGAGGGGCAGGCGGAGCGGCCCCCGGGCTGCGCTCCCTGCCCCGGCAGACGGTCCCGAGGCGGCAGCGGCGGCACCCCCGGCCCTTCCTGCCGCCCCCCGGGGCTTTCCACCCCTCTCCCGTGCGACGGGACGGTGTGAGCGGTGCCGCGGGTCCACCCCGGCACCGGCCCGGCCCTGCCTGCGGGGCCCGGCTGCACTCCCGCCCGCTTCGCAGGGGGAAGCGCTGCCCCGGCCCGGGCTGGCCGCGGGCGCTGAGCACAGGCGGGAACCACGCAAAACCCGCGCCCTGCGGAGCCTCCCTCCCCCGCCGGCCGCAGCCCCCCCCTATGCGGGCGGGCCCGGAGGAGGCGAGGGGCCGGGGAGCACCGGGGGTGGGGAAAGGACACCGCCCCGGACGGCAGCCCTCGTCCCGGGCGGGTCAGGTCCCTCCCTGCCGGCCGGCCCGCGAGTGGAAAGTTTCCCCGGAGTAACCTCTCATAGTACTCGCCCGCTAGGAAATCTCATTCAAGTATTTTTGTCAATGGGGTGGGGGTGTGTGTGTGGGGGGGAGCACTCTGCTCCCCGGCCCCCGGCCCGGCTGACGTCACCGCAGAGGCGATAAATATCTGTTGATATAATTGGACGTGAGATTTGGGGTTGCGATAGCGAAACTCGGCCCATCGCCGCTCCGACGGGCCCCCATGATTTATTCAGCAGTGGATCGGGGCACGCAATCGGGCTGTCAGGAGAGCGTCAGCTTATTAGGCAAGTTCTGCGTGATTCCAGGAGAGGGTCTAAGCTATAAAAATCCCGCGCCCCAGCTCTGATTAGGACCAAATCTGATCCCCAGTTCCCCAGGAGCCGGCTCTGAGGGAGAGCGAGAAGAACGGACAACCGGGCACCGCTGAGCCCCGCCGCCGCCTTCCCTGCCGCCACCGTCGCCGCCGCCCCGGGTAGGTGCGGGGCCGCGCCCGGGCACGGAGCGGGCTGCACTGCTCTGCGGGGGGCTGAGCGGGGGGTCCCGCGGGGGACGGGGAGCTCCCCCGGCCGGGCAGGGGGTGGGAAGGAGCGAGGGAGCCAGGCGCTCGCACCCCGCAACTCTTGGGGACAGCCGCCCCACCACCTCACGCACCCTACAACCCCGCGGGTGGGTGAAGAGGCGCGGGTCCGCGCACAGGCGTGGACTGTCTCCGCGGGGGCTAAGCCCAGTCCCGTTTCGGGAGCGTCTGCCGGCGGGTGCTGTTCCATGGGGGGCGGCCGCCTCGACGGCGGGGACCAGCCGGGCCGGGGCTGAGCGCAACCGGGCTCGGTGTGCGGGACGCGGAGCGGCGCGGAGGGGCGAGTTTCAGCACCGGGACAGAGGCGGTGGGGGCCGTCCCCTCCCCTCCCCGCCGCCGCGCTGTCCTCCCCGCCGCCGCGGGTCTGCTG
>WKFP01013767.1:133589-192707 GCA_011057875.1 Pterocles orientalis
CCGCCTCCCGTCTGCCCCCGCAGATTTGGGCCCCGACCATGAAGATCCCGCTGCTGGTCTCCACGGGAATCCTGCTGGTCGCCCTCCTGCCCTGCCAGGAGTGCAGAGCTCTCAGCAAGAGCCCGGGAGCCGCCCACGGGGCTCTGCACCAGCCAGATTTCTTCCCGCAGCAGCAGCAGCAAACTCTGCCCGTCCTGCTCCGCATGGGAGAAGAGTATTTCCTGCGCCTGGGCAACCTCAACAAGAGACCCGTTGGCTCTTTCTCCGCCTCTTCCAGCAGCACCAGCCACCTACAGCCCGAAGCCGCTGACAGCAACTTTTTCCGGGCGGCAGTGCAACAGCTGCAGCAGCTGCCCGAGCGCTCGCTGGGGAGTCCCGAGGAGGGCGACGCCGAGGGGGAGGCCGTGGAGAGGGAGAAGCGATCTGAGGAGCCCCCGATTTCTCTGGATCTGACTTTCCACCTCCTGCGAGAAGTCTTGGAGATGGCCCGAGCCGAGCAGCTAGCGCAGCAAGCTCACAGCAACAGGAAACTGATGGAGATAATCGGGAAATGAAACGGCCCCTCCCCGCCTTGCCAAAGAGATTCCGCGGTTAGCACAAGAATAATTACACCGTCCGATGTACCATAGTGCTGCTCTGGTGTCATCTCTTTATTTTTATATAGCTTTAAACCTAGAAGGGTGTACTCCGAACAGCCTCTGTCCCTTGACTAGCATGCACAACCGTGTACCAAGTGCAGAAACACGAGTGTCGTTTGTAACCTCCCCTACCTTTATTTATTTCTCCGTTTCCCGGTTATTCTAGTGCCATCGCTACGTAGGGATGTGTGAGCATTGGAAAGAAATGGTGCCAAGAAGACAGATAACTTTTCTGCTGGGGGCAGGGAGGTGGGAGGGGGAATCTCTGTAAGCTACTTTAAATCCACTTTTTTCCCTGTAAACATTTTCACAATAAAACATCTTTTCAGCGCTCGGTCGATTTTGTTGTGTAAGAGAATGTTTAATATTTATATTTTTAATAAAAGCTGCAAAGTAACGGTGGCTTGATAGACTTTCTTGCCTCGACGCCCGAGGGCTGTTCCGCCTCCCTCAGCGCTTACCGGGGCGGGGTAGGGGGATACCCACATCCACGGCCATCCAGAGCCGCAGGGAGCCTTAAATCATCCCCGGGGATGCTTTCCCACCCCCTCCCTGTACCGGGGAACTCCCAGAGGCGTGCCCCAACGTGTCGCCGGCCCCGGGCAGGGGTGCCCCACACCGGCGCCCCCGGCATAGGCTGCTCCCGAGGACGGGGCGGGGGGGTGGTCGAGGGCCGGTCAGTTGCCCCCACCCCTGCCGACTCCCACCTCAGCAGATTCCCGAGGGGGCTCCCCGGCTCCTCCAGCTGCGGCCGGGGGCGGGCAGCCTCCTCAGGCCAGCGCGCAGCGACGGGAAACTGGTGAGGTGCTCTCCCGTCTCTTTTCTGTTCCTTGCTAGCTATGCTCGTCCTCCCCGCACCCCAAAAGGGCAGGTCCCCGCTTCGGGTCCCCCCGTGCCGGTGGCAGTGCCCAAGCCGGGTCCCCCCGGGGCACTGGGGAAGTGGCAGTGCGTGTGGGAAAACTTCCCGGAAGAACTGAGGGAAAATCTGCCAGGTCAACAGGGAGAAAATCGGAAATCCCCCACCCCAAACTGCATCCCAGGGAAAAAGCTGCTCCAGCGGCCAGAGGCAATGTGGTGGTGGTGGTGGTGTGCAGCGGTGTTTGCTCTGGGCTGTGTGAGTCTCAAGGTTTCGCGCAGCCCTCACCTATGCAGCCCTCCAAAACTTCTCTCACAAGAGTGTTTTCCGGGGGAAACAGACACAGATGAGGATCGGCACGTGTCGCGAGGCACGGCCAGGATCGGGGCTGACCCCTCACATCTTGCCAGCCAGGCGCTGCCTTATGTCTGCACTGCCAGCTCACCTATCCTGCTGGGAGGTGGCACAGCTCTGTGTCCCAGCACAGTTCCCTGCCAAAAGGGTGTGTTCAGGGCCTGACTCGGTGCTCCTGGAAAGATCCACACTTAACCCTGGCACAGAGCTTGACACCTGGTCCCCCATGGCACTGAGCGCTCCTGGCAACCTGCCTGTCTCTCTTAAACACAGCTGAGTGCCGAGTGTCGCTGTCCTCAGTGACAAAGCTTGTGGGCTGTCACCTGCAGTACATCTTGTACAGCTGCTTTTAAGACACAAATTCAATTTAATTAGGCAGCTCAATATCTGCCGTGCACATGGAACAGGCCATTTGGCATTTGCCTTTTCTGCAGGGCACCACAGGGCCTTAAATGAAACCTAGAATTAATATCCACGACCACCCATCTGCTTTCTGGTTTCATGCAAGAACGTGCCCCTTTTCCTGCACACATGGATGACTGAGAAGACACAGACACAGATTACGGCTGGACAGACATGGGCAGCACTTTAGCGTCTACCCCACAGGCTCAGAGCTGTGTCCCATGTCCACACATAGGGGTGGCCAGTGCTTTCGGCGTGTGCATCTTCCTCATCCCTGTCACTGGGCTCCTTCCATACAAACAACCTGTTTATGTGAGCATCATTTGTTGTGGCTTAGCAGGGAGAGCAAGCGCAAAGGAAGAAATGGCAGCTTCCCTCTCCCCTCCCGTGTTCAGCCTCTGCAGCTGGGCAGGCACCAGTACTCCGGGGACTATGAGTGACTGCAGGAAAGTGCTTAGAGACAACACTGACTTGGAGGTGCCAAGGGTGTGATAGTGTCACTGGAGTCACCAGCAGCTGTGAGCGGGGACGCAGGAGGGTACTGAGGAGAAACTCTGTGTCAGCAAAGGATGCTAAATGGATGTCTTACCGGCATTTTAGCTAACAACATTGGTGAAGCATTTATACCTACAAGGGGACATGCCAAAAAGTGAGTAACAAAACGTTATCAGTGCTCAGCTACAGCTGTAGTGATGCTACTTTCCCCTTGGACACAAGAAATTATTGGAAAACACTCTGAGTACAATACAGTATAGCAATTTGCCCCCATGCTCCCATCCCTCTCAGGACTCTGTCGTCTCAGGGGCTGGGTATGATGTGGAGGTCAGCTGAGTTCCTAGGAATGAAACCTGCTTGCATGTCCCTTTCCAGGCCAGTTTCTTTGTTGATTGCAGCCGGGCTGCCGGCACTCACGGTGCCTCCAAGGAAAAGCACACCAGAAGCCAGCCAGAGTGAGTCATCATTCATTCAGTGAGTTTAACCAGGAGAAGGAGAAGACATGACGAGCCGGCTCGTCACTCCTCTCATTGCTCACGGGAGTTTCCTCCGCTTGTCCTTGAGGGGGTGGCTCAGAACCAGTCTGTAAAGGAAGGAAAGGTTGACAAATGGAAGAGGAAAAGACAAACTGCATTAAAATCCTTCAGATTTCACAACACACAGAAAACCAGAATGAAGTAGGAAAGAGGGGAAAAGGCAGGGAGTACGAAAATTTGAGAGGCCAGTCAGACTTCTAACGCCAGAGAAGTCAGAGGCACTTTTGCCACAGACAATGGCAGTGGAAGGATTACACGGGGTGAGCGTGCCACACCTGTGCAAAAGGCTTAGTCCTGATTTGGACGTCTGGAATATTATTGCACCAAAGGTGATAACTGTCTGTTTGAAAGGGATCCTGAGCCAACTTGGCTTGTGCAGCTGGGCCTCCAGATTGATGTGGACAGAAGCCAAAAGTTATTGTCAGTGCACTGCCACTCAAAATGTTACTTGTTCTGCTGTCATGAAATCTGCCTTAGATGTGTTTTTTTTCTTTAAAGTCTTTTAATATTAATTTCATTTCAATTTCACTCAGCCCAAGAACAGGAAATAAATAATACAGATACACAAGCTTCTGCTTATATCCCAGGCCAAATTCTGCCTTCGTTTGTACAGGTATCCTACGCTTACAGTAAAAAAAAGGAATCTGGACATGATATGCTGTAGCTGCTAATCTGGGAATTATTATTATTCTTTAAATTAGCTGAGTATTTAACAGGCCAGTATGACACAGAGAAATATTTTTACTAGTCCCAGTGTTCTCAGATCCCTTTGGCAGAGAATTGAGGCCAGCCTTGTGATAGTATCAGAAATCCTATTAAAGATAGACTATACAAAAATTGGTGATTTGATAGCTAAGGGATGCCTTGTGTCTTCATAATTAAAATCATAATTAAAATTTAACATGTGGTGTACAGGATTTTTTTCCCCTCTGTATTCCCAGATATGCACATACTTTATTGTACATTCTTAAAATTAAAATAGCCAATACAGCCAGCCTTCTCTGTGAAGGGTTTCACCTTACTTTGAGAACTTCAGCATGATTTCAGGAGAACTATTTGATGTGAAGACACTACTTGAGAGAAGAAAAATGACAGAGCAGTGTCCTCTGAATTTTAACATCTCAATCATTTATAATAGTGTCCTAAAATGGAAAGTTACCAAAGCAGTGATGTTAACAGACATATCCAGGTACAAACAATGAAGCAGGGATGCTTGTGAGGAACTGAAGCATGGGATGTATGATTTTCCTAAAGATTTTTGTAAGTGCTTGAAGTGTACCGCAGGAATTAGTAAGAACTAATGGTATGTTAAGTATAAATTGGTTGCTGGGCTTCATTCCAGTTACTACCTATTTGAGTGTTGTGACACCAATAGACAAGACAGCATGGAGGAATGAAAAAAGTAGCTCCCTATTTCTTTATTTATATTTAATTACAGTTTTAGCTCCTTTTTTAGAACCAGACCTAGACTGGGCTAGCCTTACTTGTTCCAATGAAATACTGAGAATCTGCTTTAATGTCTGAAATGTGGACTAATCTTTGACTTAGATTCCATTTTCAAAGCAAGGCACTCACTGCTACTTACTGCAAAATATAGAGCTCAGAAAGGATTTTTATGGACAATGATCTTGCAGACGAATACAGCTTTTGCTTGACGACTTTATCACGTACTTTAGTGAGAGCACAAGCATGGTGAAAAATCTGAAAGAAACAGCTACCTACTTGAATACAAAAGTCCATTTTCAGCAATGCTGATGAGTAGGGTCGTCTTCCAGGCTTATGCAAAAGTGTTGTAAAGAATCAGGCCCATGGGGCCAGATCTTCAGCTGAAAAGGCAGGTAGCTAATTGAGTCATGATTATAGAAGATCTGCCTCTCAGCCCTCGAAAGTGCTGAATGCAAACCTTTCAACCCGATTACAAAAGTCAGGCATCAGCAGTAAATACATTGCTAGACTTTATCAGTCATAAGGGATTCTGTGCTCTCTCGATCTCGGTAGATACAGGAGCATATGTGGTTTATTACTCCTCTGCAAAGTTGAAAATTTTGCCATTTATTTTTGGAAGGACAACCAGAGTGCCTGGACTAGCTAAAAGTAATCTGAAATTGGTTGTGCAATTTTGTGCACTGAGTCCTTATCAGTTTGTGTAAGCAGGTGTGGGACAGTCCTCCTCACTTCTCCTTGCTCTGCAAAGGAATAGGACTGGCAAGAAGTTTAAAAAAAATTCCTGCATTTTTATTCTTTTCAACTTAAAACCACACTGGTGCCCTGTCATTTTTCTTCCTGTGCAAGACGGACTTCATTTAGCATTTCTGCTTGCTATTTCAGCCAGCCATTAAACTGAGCTTTACTTTGAAACAAAGATCTATCTATGGGCTTAAGCTAAGTAGCGTGTTTCGTAGGATTTGGACCTAACATATTAGAAGAAATAAAGCACAATGTAATGCCTGAGACTGGCCAGGTGACTGCATTACCTTGTTAACTGACTCTGCTGGTACTGCATTTCAAACAAAGCAATCTTTGTCTGCATCACTGCCAAAACTGTATTTCATAATGTGTTAACTCCTTCATATTCTGCTGTGATGACATCTTCCTGTGTCAGCAAAACAATGTCGGAGCTCTGACACATTCCCACTGGGTTTGGCTGGATGAAGCATACTCCCTGCACCTCTCTGGACTCAGCAGGCTGCCAGTCTGCAACACCTCCATGTGCCTTCCTAAAACCAATCATTTGCCATCACACCCAGCCAGGAGTGAAGCAAGTACAAAGCTGACAATAGGGCCGTTCCTCAGCTTTTAGACTTGTGTTTTCACGCCTGTGACACTTTAGCATTTGTGCTCTGAGTCATTACAGTGACTGAGGTACGTTATCCTCATGGGAGGTGAGAGACCATCAAAAGGTGCCAGGAGCTGCTCTGTCCACACTGTTAAGTCTGTTCCCCACTTCCAATGGCAGCCCACACCACTCAGAGTTATACAGTGTGCTGGGATTGTGTGAGACAGAGATTTCAGCTGTAGACTTTTACAGAAAATTTTTTTTTGAACCAGGAGGTGATTCTGAAAGGTAGAAAGCGGAACAAGGTCTCCTCAGTGTCAATGGGATTTGAGCACCCAACCCCTCTGTAGGTGCTTGCAATCTCGTCCCGGATCACCTTGCTCTCCCTGTTCCCACAGCCCTACTCCGCTGCCAGAGAAAAGCTTACTGCTGAACATGGCACGGCCCTTGCCACATGCCTTTCAGATGGTTCAGATTCAACACTTCATTCTGTCTGTTCATTGCTATTAGGTAACTGTTAAGATTCTACCCAAGCTTTATCTTAGTCTTGGAGATCTCATGGGCAGGGCTTGTTTTTTCACCTTACCTAGAATAACAAGTCCCAACCCTTGGGTCCCTAACAGTAATAAGGAATAACTAAGGTGTTTATCTCAGATGACATTAATTGACTAGGCCAATGCTGAGAGAGTGCTGAATACTTACACTTTGATTTATATTTTCCCTTGTGGTGTCGAGTGACATCAAATGATGCTTTCAGTAAGCACCAGGAATTTTCACCAGGCCAGCTCATGAAGCAGGGAGGGAAACACACCCTGCATGACTGATGGTTGGATTTGTTTTTCCCATAAGCAAAGTCCAGGCTGGAGTTTACATGTCAATTCTTTGGAAATGCTGAGCAACCACAACTCCCACTGAGCAGCCATTCAGCACTCGTCAGCATCTGGCACACTAGTACTGGCATGAATAAACAGTATAAGGGTCTCAGCGTTTAACCTGATGAGTCGTTTCAGGTTGCAGGTATTCAGCATCTTTCAGCATTTGCTTCCTTAAGGAGAGCACTACTTAAATCTCTATGAGGTTCTTGTAAAGAGTGTGGAGGAGAGGAAAGGGGTGAGTGGGATGGCTTTGTCATAATGTTTTCATTTATTAGGCCTCAGCAGTTATCCTATTTGTGCTGGGGAAAAGTAGGCAGTCTAAGCCTTGTAGAAATTTGAAACACGATGAAGTCTGTATGCTGTTTTCTGCTTTACCACCACTAATCTCCGTAGCCTTTAGGTACAAAGACTGGGATCCATGTTATCAAACATCAGTCACCCAGAAATGAGATATCCACTCAAGCAAACTGCATTCATCCCCTCTAATGGGAGTGATGAGAGAAAGGCACCACCAGAAGGTGATTTGTCCCACCCTAAAAGAAGTATCTATAGGGTGGATTGTCCTCTGGAGGTACATGTTTCTCTCTACTGACTCTAGAGACACTCTTGATGACTGAGTTAGATGAGATCTGGCTTTTAAGTAATTACACCAGAAAGATTCCAGCCAAATATGCTTCAGGATATCAGAAAACTGTTTGGTAGGAATTGAGATTTTTGACTGCACTATTACTTTTTACAAGATCAGTAACTCTTAGATTTAGGAAGCAGGGAGGAAAGGTGAAGGGTCTTCACAGTCTTTTTCATTTTTTTTTTTTGGCAATTTTTTGCTTATTTTTGATGGCTTCTGATAAGGTAGGATCGGGAGAAGCAATTCTTATAATGGCCCTTGGGTTAAGTCACACTAGCTTGCAAGGAGATGTGAGAAATAAGAGGGTTGAAAAGGTTGTTTCCTCCAAGGCTGTAGGTCACTGACCCGTATATTTTATCCAGATTAAGCATAACTAAGTGATCACTATTTTTTGTGATTAATCAGAAAACAAAAATGGTTGCTGGTTTTATGCTGGCTGCAGGAGAATAAATTATGACTTTGTTGACAAAGGAAAAGTGACCTCCTCACATTTTTTTGAATAAATACCATTCTACCTAGTGAATTTGTAGTAGTTGAACACTCTGAGTCACCTGAGTGTGTTATTTCTGACCTAGTGCTGGATTCTCCAAACTGTATTTATCATCTTGTGGAATCATGGTGTCAGTTTGCCTGAATTAAGGAGAAAAGTCTAGATTTACAGTGAAATAGGTGAGAAAGGAGTGCGTGTGGTTTATTAGAAGTAATTCTAATGGTGGTTATTTCTTACAACTGTGCACATGGATGCACTGGTTGGTTACAAATAGCCCTCTTGTACAGCTGTATTAATATTTTCTGGAGCAACAATGCTAACCAAAGCAGGTCCTGCCACTTGGCTCCCTATCCACCTCTTCCCGCTTTGCCTCCATGGTTCATTGTGCATTTGCATTGCTGCAGCTGTTTGCAGGGCTGTGCTAAGAATGGGAATATCACTGGAATGACATCAATTTTTGTTGTTTTTTGAGGTGAAGGAAGATATTTTTAAACCTGGACCATTTGAATGATTTGATTCCAACACAGCCCAATGAACAGCTACCTCAGCACAAATGCCATGTGAGTGGTGGCATCTGGGCAGAAATAAGAAGCAGGGCCATTTGGCAAGAAACTCCTAAATCGCCTTTGCTGCCAGAGAAAAAAATTGATCTACAGCCTTAGAGGCATGTCAACTACCCAATGCCTTCACTGCCTCCTCTTGATTCAGCAGGAGAGCAAAGATGTGAATTTGTTAGAAAATGTGGGTCTTGGAGAGAGAAGCAGTGAAAATAACAGGCTTGTTGCTTCTATAGTTTCTGTAGCCTCGAAAAAAATGAGTGAGAAATTAAACTTAATTCTGATATTTTAATTAGCATGTTGAGAAAAAAACGCCGTTGTTGACAAGAACAGGCATGATTAAAAAATGCTAGCTGGTAGCAAAGCCATCACTGAATCTGTAGGCTACGTTTGTCTGACTCAAATGTCAAGTGTTACACTTCTGGCACTCAACACTTCCAGGCAGCGGAAACAAAGGGAGCACAACAGGTTATTTTTAAATATTTTAAACTTTAGTTCAAGCATTTTGTTTTCATATTTTTGTGCAGTCTAGCTCCTTCAGCATAACACCTGGCAGCTGTCACATATATCACAACAATATTGTTTCAGGCTAAGAGGCTGCTTATTTTATATGGATCTTTTTTATTAGCGGGAACCAGCAGAATATTCTCTGAAATAATTGCTACGATTATCTGCTACAGAAACACATATGGTGGTAGACAAAATAATATGCACAGACAAGATCCATCAGTCACACCACTAGGTGTGTCACACTCTTACTAATGGTCAGTAATGAATTTTAAAAGTCCATTGGGAGGAAAAGCCCCTCTTCAATAGGTTTTCATTATATTGCAATTAACATTACGTGGTTAATGTCTAATGCAATGTCTTACATAATGAGCTTAAAATGACCAAATAAAGTTGAGAGGAAAACAGCCTGGCTAGCTTATTTTGGTATAGGATTGACACATCTCCCATGTGATATGGAGGTGCAGACACTTGAACTAGAGGTGGAAGCAGTTTTAGAGAATGGTGTGAGAGAGTGGCTTTCTTCTGTTACTGGGGACAAAGGAAATACAATGCCATTATTTATGTCACATATCTTTTTCATGACTCAAACAACAAAAAAACAGAAATAAGACAGTTATCTAATATTTCACCCACTGCTGCTCCTCATTGGCACTACTTTTTGTTGAGAGCGATTAACTACAGATCTGCACAAAACCTAGACCTGTCACTGTCCAGGAAAATGCAGAAAACCCAGGAGGTGAGTCTTACAAACACATGCATATTAAGGCTGCATGATCAGAACAGTCTTTCCTGGATCTATCCACATATTGTTCTTTGTTCCTCTCACAGAGAAGTTTTTGAGGACCTTCCAATCAATGAGCCATCTATCACTTATGCTCCTTCCCAGCCCTGCTGGAGAATTGTCCAGCAAAGAAAAGATCATCTTGAGAAGGTGCAGGAGTAAGTGCTGGCCACCAGTGCCAGAAAGCTACTCATGGTTACTAGTTCTCCCCTCTTTCTCCTACTTCTGCTTCATCAGTCAAGTAGATATGACTTCAGATAAACAAGTTAAATGTGAAGTAAAGACTTTCCAAGAACTTCTCTGTGGCAGTAACCCATCTTATCCATGTCAGAGAAACTTCACTATTAGCTTTCAGGGAGAAGTAGCAAAGCTAGTAATGGTGTAACATCATATTTGTCTCTATCATGTAGTCTTTGCTTTGAGTAATACAGAGTGCTGTAAATTAAAGCTTTTTCTTCCTCTGCAAATGGTATTTTTGCAAATCCAATGCATGAGACAGAGTGCCAGTTCAAACTGTGACTCACCCTGGTGCTCCATTCACAGGATCAGATAATGGAGCCAGTGCAGCTGCGAGGTGTGTAGACACTTACCATGCCTTGGAGGTCAGAGCACTGCTCACATTGTGACTTAGTTAGACTGTTGTACATATGTGGGGGGTGGTATGTATGAGCTGCGGACACAGCACACCTTCTCTGAGAAACAAAAAGACACTGATGGAGATGCAGGAACAAAAGCTGGAATGTCAGTTGAAGCGACAAGTTGCCATTCTTTGAAGTCAGAAAAGGAAAGTCTTGGCCACGGTTAAATCATTTTTTCCTCAAGGAAGGCAGTGGAGAGGGAGGTGCTGATCTCCTCTCTGGTGGCCAGCGATAGAACATGAGGAAATGGAATGAAGCTGCATTAAGGGAAGTTAAGGTTGGATATTAGGAAAAGCTTCTTCACTGAGAGGGTGACCCATTACTGGAACAGGCTCCCCAGGGAAGTGGTCACAGCATTAAGCCTGTCAGAATTCAAGTAGCATCTGGACAATGCTCTTAGTCGTGTGGTTTAGTTTTACGTAGTCCTGTGAGAAGCAAGGAGTTGGAGTTGATGATCCTTAAGGGTCCCTTCTAACTTGAGATATTCTATAATTCTACAATTTTTCCCTCATCATCTGTGGCTGCTGCCCCTTTTTGTTAGTGTGCTCATTTTTCTGTGTCTTTGTTTGCCTCAATTTTTCTCCTTACTATGACCACAGCAACTAAAGCTGGTAGCTTAGAAATGACTGTACTCCAACAACAACGCATTGCTCAGTGAGCAGCACTGTGACTTCCTGGACAGACGTCGATCGTATCACGTCTCACACTGTAATCTCTGCTTACCCATTAACAATGCTGACTTGCCCGCACAGCACTTGGCTAGCTGATGTGCAAGATATTAAATCAAGATTCCTTCTGCCCACCTCACACTGTTCTCAGGTAAAGTCCAAGGAAGCTGTGATAAATACTGCTCTCAAAGTCTCAGATTCAATCATAGTTATTGATTAGGTTGTTACGGAGTATACAGCACAGATCTCAGGCAGCTCTCACCAGAGACAAGCTTTGAACTGACCTGCATGTGGCGGGCACCAGTTACATTTTTTTAAAGAAGAAATTATTTATTTTATAAAAGTAAATTATGAAATTGTGCATAAATATAAAAATTAATGTATTTCAAAACATTAATCTGGTGCCAGACATTGAAAAGGCTCACCAGCACTGATGGGGGAAACAACAGCCACGTTCCTCAATAAGGTGTTTTGTAACAGAGCAAGTCAGCCAGCAAGTGTTTCATCATGAAAAACAGCCACTTCTTCCATGTGAAAAAGTGCTGAGCCAGGAGTGCTCTAAGAGACTGAGTCTGTATTTTGATCACCACCTTTGGTAGTTGAGATAGACTCAGGCAGATTTTATAGGGTGCTTTCTACACTAACAAGAACAATGAGAAATCCAGATCATTTAATCTCCAGGACTTTGAGATCCTCGTCCCCTGCTTAGTCAAAGGTATGACATCTATGCCGTGCATCTGTAGCACAATTTGAACATTGCAACACCTATCTACCCCCATTGGCTGCTAACCTGGGATAGCGCATTTTCTGAATTAGTCACTGGTCTCTACTTAATGACATGAAGATTATCATAAAGATGTCAGGAATATATATCACCTAGAAGGTGTCTAAGACTGAATCAATACTGTTTGATACGTTCCTCTCTTGTTTTTCTGCTTCCTTTTGGATGTACATGCAGCCCCCCAACCTGTAATTCCATTTCAAACGCCAGGTAGGTGTGTACTGAATCCTGCAGGGTGCTGTGGTACAGCCCCTCGCCTGCTCACAAGTCAGGAAATCCCGAAAGTGGCATGATAGAATATCCAAACACAAGGACTCAGTAACAGTTTACTAATTACCACCAGTGGGATTTTCAGTCAGATAGGCTGGTATTTAAACATTGATCCATCTCTAATGGTCACAGCACTAAAAGCCCTGCTTTCCATAGATGAGCATATGGCTACACTGAAAGCCTGAACTGTCTCAAGGCAGTAGGATGACAACTAACCCAATATCTTGCTAACAGATGGCTTGTGTTGTTGTTGTCATAAGTCTACCATAATGTGATGTAAAACAGCAACAGTTCATCCATGATTAAGAAATATATTTGTTTACACTCTGTTTTCCTTTCCAAATGCCTAACAATGAGCAGAATGAGCAATGCTTGGAGGAGGAGGTCGAGTGGAGGTAGAATTCAGTATTGAAACGAGCTAGTTGCAGAAAGACAATGTCTAGGTGAGCCTGGCTTTGTATTAATTTGAACAAGAGAAACAATTTTGTTCATGCTGTCATTGTGGAAGTCCTTTTGCTAGTAATGGACCAAAAAAAGGTGAAATATACATAAATCAGATGGTATCTATGACTCACTAGACAAATCACGGAGCAGACTATTTGAGGTAAAACTTCAGGTGGAGTATTTGCCACTCATATTAATTATGAGAAACTGTTGTCTGAAAGCTGGTCTTAATGCATTGCCCTCACGACTCATCACTGCTGCTTCTGAATCATTCAGATAATTCTCAGAAGCAAGGGAGAGAGAGGTGTTAAAAGAGGAACAACCAGGACTTTCCTGATTTTCTCTGCATGTATTTGCTAAACTAAGGAAAAATGATATCTTACCTGAAGCACAAAGTCAAGATGCAAAATGGAAATTTACAGATAGAATTTGCCACCAGCTGAACAGCCAGAGTGGCCTCAGACCCAGCTGCTATAACTGAGTCCCAACTCACTGAGGCAAATTACAGAGAAGCAAAGGCAGAGTTTTTTGACTGGTAACTTGAGTTTCTTGCATCTAGCATTTGCCCTGTATTTCAGCTGCAGGCTGAAAGCTTTTTTTCCCCCCCGAAATGAAATTTAAGAGACGTTTAGGAAGAAGGTTCAAACAGAATTTAATTTGGGTTTGTATACTAGCTGACTCATGGGTCTCCTACAAAAGGCTCACCTTCATGGAAGATGAATGACCCATTTTTCATTTAAACTTTGCAAATTTTTTTTTATCTGAACATAAATAAACCCATCCAATTTTCTACCTAAGGAAAGATATAGTACAAGTATATCCAGATGTAGATAGTAGATATCAGGTTCCCTTTCGCTCTCTGCATTCCCAGATCTTTCATTAGTGCTAAACACAGTTATTGCAAGGAGCCTTCAGAGCAGCAGCTGGCTTCCTGGGAGAGCAGCTGCCTGCTGCTGATGCTACCAAACTTCTTCTGGGGGCAAACTGTGGGAAGGCGAAGGCAGGGGACACCCTGGCTTAGAATCGTTCCCACAAGATCCAGCCTTTCAAGACTACCTTCTTGCAAGCAAGCAATCCCCTTTCTTGGAGCAGTTATCTTGAAGAAGGGGACTTAGCTTCCTTACCTAAGCATATTAGCAAGACTGAGTTTCCAATTCAGAGAAGAGAAAGGAAATTATTTGCATACGACCACCATGCTCGTGCAGTCATTCCAGAGCAGCACTGCGCTTAAGTGTGGGACTGTACCTTTTATAGAGATGGAAAAGCAGAGGCACATGGACAATGAGCACAGCGTGATGTCTCTTGGACCTATTCTCATTTTAAATGATCTTATTTTGTCCGTGTTGTCTGCATATTGACATGACAACCAACCGGATAAAACTTAGCTAAGTACTGACCTCTCTGACATGTGATTTAAAACTGTCTCATAGAAAAATCTTTGAAGGATCACCAGCTGAAATTGAAGTATTCAGCAGCAGGGCAAAGAGAACTACAATACATGAATACAGAGAGGACTATCCTTATGGTAATTCTGGCAGATGGCATAAGGTTGCAAGCAAGTAATAGAAAATTTTAAAACTAATGAAACAAGATTAACATAGGCCACTCCATTAGTATTTCTGCTCCCAGACAGCTCAGTTCTGACTATATTTTATATCCTCATGGAATTAAAGCACTGTACTTACTGGCAGCAAAGGCAAATTAGATCAGAATACTGTTTGTGGATGATTAACTTGCATTTCCTTTCAAAGGAAATGTATGCACTTCAGTCCTTTGGAGCCACACACAGCCAAGTCTCAGGGAGCTTGAGGAACAGAATATAAGGTCCAGTACTTCATCTTAGGTGAAATAAATTGGATAACCAGAGACCCAGGTGAATACAAGACTTCCGTAAACTCTCAGAAATTTATATGGTGTCACTGAAGGAGAGATTTTGCCTCCAAAAATCTGATTAGGGGAAAAAAAATGAACAAACTTTTCCTTATGCATCCATCGCCTTCTGTATGTTAACCAGACCGAATTAATTTGAGCAGATGTAAGGTATTTTGTGATCTGTCTTTTTCCAGTGACAGCACAAAAGGGTTTTATTATGAAATACTTGTCACTGCTGGTTTTTGGGATTCCTCTGTTGCAAACTGAGGGATAGAGTGGTTCTGAATGTGAAGACATTTGTAAGGACTACACATTCCTGGAAAGTGGTTTTACTGTTCTTAATGTGCATAGCTTTCTCTAGCTATCAGAGGTCTGCGCAAGGGAATTAAAAGGCAGAACTTAGGGCCAGCTTTTCATGTTTGGTTGCCGAAATCTGGGCAGCAAGAAGGGCTTACATACCTGGCTTGATATTGGGAATATTGAACATTTGCACTGTTAGAAGTGACAGATAGAAGTTCAGCGCTGCTGAAAACTGATCTGTCTACTAAGGAGGACTCAATGTGTGTTTGGAAGTCAGACTTCCAAGAGACTGAAGGGCCATATACTTCTTCAGGTTCACCAGTCCACCCATTAGATGCCACAGGCATTTACAAACATATACCATTCATTTGTGCCTAAAGCTCTACACCTATACGCCTTGGTAGCATCCTCTGGATAAAAAAGAGTACAAAGCCACATACCTGAGTCCTGAAATGCCAAATGGGCGAATGAGTGTCTGAAGTCTAATGCACAAAATGTGTCCTTCTTCCTAGCTCACTTACCCCATCTTCTGAGACTGAACACAAGAAGACAACTTAAGACTCGGTGAAGGCTTGCTTCCGTCACACAAACTGTCTCTAAGCTCTCTAAGGTTTTGTTCTGGACTCCAAGAGCTGTCCCATGCACTGGAAAGGGCTGCTTCTTAATGGCTATGTCACTCTCCACTAATAGATTACCCCCCATGGTGGCAAGGCAGCCCCAGCCCATTGATGCTACTCCTGTCCCTTGTGTTTTGATCATTTGCACACAGTTGTCATTTGCAGAGGCTGATTCACTTCAGAAGAGCCCCCTCAGCCCCTGACTTTAGACACTGAGCAGAAGCACCTCAGTTAAGAGCAATGTCGCCTTACACATGGTAGGCAGATGTGAAGAGGTGCCAAGTGAGAACCAGCAGCAGCTGGTGAACTGTCTCTCTTACTGGAGATGCCTTAACTGCAGAAGCAGCCTACGGTGACTATACTTCTGACTTGGGCAACCCCTGAAGTGGGATGCAGCTCTCTAGTGTGGAGCTTCCTATCTTCTTCATGCTGAATCATATCCCACCGTCCCTTCTTAGACCAAGCAATCTGTACCCCTATGGGCTGCACCTCCTGTTGCCGTATCCCTGCTGATACATGTTCCTGCACTGTGGAGGAAATTCCTTGATGCATCGATACAATTTCTTAGAGTGAAGTGGCCCCTAAATATAGTAAATCTCAGGGCTTAATCAGTGGAACTGACCTCTTTTTGCTGCTGAAAAACAAGAAAACCGCTATCAGTGCATTCTGTTAAAATAGCCTGAAAATAAATTATATGCTGCTTTTATGATGACAGTCATGCAGATTTATATTATTATTATAAATTATGACTACAGTTACTTCAAGTAATTTTGTTATTTGTCTTTCAGGGGCTTATCGCACAAAAAGAAAAAAAGGGCGGTAACCTGATAGCTCATGTGAAAGATAAAGACACATAAACTGTCTAAACAGCTACCTCTCTACACATGGAGAAGAAAATATTTTTTATGTAAATGGAGTCTGAGATCAAAATGCCTTTCTCCCTCACCTCCTTTCTATTTCATGACTAAATAAATCATAAAGCTGTCACTAGAGACCATGTAGAAAGAGGTCTCAAATGGTAGAAATGAGAGCTTTCTGCATTTGTCTACTTTTAATTTCAAAAAGTCTTTTGAATTAAAAAAAGAAAGAGAGTGAAAAAGTAGCATAATGCTATTCACATGCCTGATTTCTCAGGAGTACAAACAAGCTCTATGTCCTCTCGTAATAACACAATGGATTTTCAGAAACAAACACAAATAAATGAAAATTAAACTATGATCCATACATTTAATTGAGATTCACAGTGTCTGATGCTTTTCAAATTCAAATTACCACCAGTAATTTGCACAGTGCATCTTTTTGCATAACGTATACAGCTAAAGCATAGGTCATAGCTTCTCCGCAGTCCCTTGTTTGTTTTTGTTTTTTTTTAATAAAGATATACTTCAGTCATAGTGCTGGAATTTTTGCACATAAAATATGAATAATAATTTATAATTTTTAATAGATGCACCAGCTCATGTTGTACAGCACTTAGAGTGCAGTACAGAAAGTGAGCAGGGAAAACCAGTTTTGTGTTGAAGAACAGACCAAAATTTAATTCTTCTGTCATTAGAAAAATATGCAAAAAGTAACTACAGTTGTTTGTGTCAGAGGTCTCTGGTCTTCAGCAAATAAGATTAAATACCCGAGTGGTAACACAGAATTCTGTGCAGATCAGCCATGTCACTTCGGAAATTCAATATACACGTATGTCTTACCTAAGAAGGGTGTGAATTTGGAGCTGGAAGAACTAAACCACAGACAGCATCTACCAAAAAGAAGCTACTCCAGAAGAGGTGTGATGCCATACTTAAGGTTTAATCCACAGTATTTGCATTCAGGACAACTTCACTGGGTAGTGAAGTTCTTAGTCCTTGATCTCGTAGGTATTTCAGGTTTTAATTAGTGTGACCTCAGGAAAAAAAGGCCTTTGCCTACAGGAAAACATTTTTTGAGCATGGATATTTCAAAGCACACACACAGCCTTGGGTGCCTAAAAGGTTGGGATCCTCCCCAGCTACATGGGGTTGCATTTCAGGACCGTGTTTGGCACTCCACACTCACTGGGAATGAGGGAAAGGCGGCTGTGGATGTCTTTTTGTGGAAAAAGGACCTGAAGAGGAGTCCCCAACATGTGGAGCGTGCTGTGTGGGCTGGGGTGTGAGGGTACACTCTCCATGGTGGTACTCCCTCGGAGGGATGGCTCAAGTCATCCTCCCAAGAGAGCACCAGTGATTTGCTGGTGGTGGGAATCTTGGCAGCAGGATTATTCAGTGGATTTTTCTTCCTGATGTTTACCCCTCTGATGACAACTATTACTCTCCACATCTTCCTCCCCTATTTGTTGGACTGAGCAAGCTCGGGACTCTTTACATCTTTCAACCCACAGGTTCTCCATCCTGCTGGTCATCTGAACAGCAACTGAAATATAAGCCCATATGTCTGAGGGAGTAAATGTCTCTTTTCATGTTGAATCCAGGAAATGCAAAGTTTAACCATGCAGGAGTAAGCTGAAGGGTGGCGTTTTGAAGGTGCGAGGAAGAAATGTTTTAGGCAGCTTGTATTGTGAACTAGCATGATGTTTTTGGATGGGAAGAAAGGGGAAAAATCCTTTAAAACCACATAGGAACATCACCAGAGACACTATTTGAACTGTTAGTTAATGGTAAAACGAAATATTTCCTACCCATGAAAGTACAAATCATGTATTGAATCAGATTCCAAAGATGATGTAGTATGATAAGAAATGCCAAAAGTGATATGCAGAATGCTAACTCCTGTGAGAAAATAAGAAGAGTGCTTCACCAGTGTTGTCATGACACAAACTAGCCATTATCACTATATTCAGGGAAAAAGTTCTGTTTCCACAGCACTTTTCCATGATATCCTTTAATTGGAGAAAGGGGTTAAAAACAATGGTGTGAGGAACATTAGCTGGGATTTTAAAAAAATAAACAAATATGGCATTTCAGAGCATGTCGTCTAAAAATCACATGCAGAAAATAAACAAAGTTGAAGTTCACATACTTAAAAATGATCACTGCCGCATGACAGAGGCCATTTTGCTTGTGACATAGACACATTTCAGCTCAGATCTGCAAATCTGACCACACCATCATCTCATGGCATCACCGTTCCTATCTTGGTCACTCTGTTTTTTCTGTTCTTCAGCCCACTCTGCACCTTTCTGCTTCTTGAGCTTTCCTGTCCTTTCCTCTCTCTCCAGCCCAGAAGCAACCCCATCCTCAGCTGCACCCCCTGCTCCTTCCTCTGCCCATCCACAGAACCATGTGCTACTCTACTCAACATCCTCCTCATCCCAAAATATCAGTGTCATGCATGATCCAGGAAATATCAAAACCCAGCACCCCCAAATTCACATATCAACGGGAATGGACGTCTTTCCCATGTGCCTATTTTTATTCCTGGTCCCCACTGATGAAGACAGCTGGGTACCAGATTGCTGCTTTGGTGTAACTGAAAACCACTGCCACTGTTTTTTCAGACAATTGTCCACATCAAACATTAATTTTGCTCCTTTACTTGCTGGTGGTAAATCAGGACCCAGGGAAGCAGTCCATAGTCAGACAAGCTCCCAGGAAATTTATCCTGTAAGGTTTTTCCCACCTGTTGTGAGGTTTGGCTATCCAGTCATTAGTGGAACTGATACAAAGAAACAGGAGCGATTAATTTCACTGTGAATTTACCTGCTTTTGTCAGCTCATTTGGAACATAATTTAAGAAGACAAGGTAATAGCAGGTAATTTTAAAATGCTTTTTTTTTTTTTTCATTCCATTCAAATATTCTCAAATCAAACCCTGACTTGAAAAGTAGTTGCTGAAATTTGGGAGTCAAATGTTGCTTTTGTTAAGACAGTTAAGGCAGTGAGAATCTTTCCACCACCAAATTCAAGTGTCACTGACTAAAGCTTCCAGCTAAAACATGTGTCCCTTTTACCAAATCTGTATGAACTCCTTCTCTTTCTAACTTTTTGCCTGCCATGTTATGGTTTATCATGGTAGGACTGCTTAATATGCTAAATGGTTGATTCCGACTTTAAAGGAAACAGCATGAAATACTTACTACCCACTTGTGCTTTTTCACACACACACACATAATCTCCTCTCATTGCACACATACAGGTAATTGCTTTGTTAAAACATATGGCTTAAGCCTGTAAATCAGGATGGTTTAATTTAGAGAGTGCTGCTCATGTGCTGGTAGCCAGGGACTGGAGCAGGAGCAGGTGTAGTGTGCAAATCCTTCACACACAGCTCCCACAGCTCTGTTCCTTGGATCTTTGACCCATGTGGAGTTTGTACACATATGCAGAAGAAGGAATATTCAGATTCAAGTTATCCCAACTGTAACATGGCCATTTTAAGGCAAGCAGCCTCCTGTACCCAACACATCAGTTTCTGTTATCCCATCATGCTGCTGGTAGTCTAACACAGAACTGGAATATATGATCTTCGTGCTCTCCTTTAATCAAGTCCCAATAATGCTTGCAGGAAACCCTCTGCAACAGATCTGAACCCAGGAAATCACACTGCTTACTGAGAGGCAATCGAACGCACAAGAAGGCTCTGGGTATTTGCATAGCTCTGTGTTCACACGGGGAAGCCATACACTCCATGTGCAGCCATGGAGCTGCAGAAGGCAAAGCCAAGCCATAGCTGCTCTATACAGCAGCAGCAGGAACGGCATGTGATGCACACAGGCTTTCAACAGGTGATGAGAATAATCTCATGCACAGGATTTGTCTGCTACTAATGCATGCAAATATCTGGTTGCGCTGAGGCATTGCCAGTCTCTCCAACAGCTCCTGAGCATATGTGTGAGCAACTCGGGTAACAGCTCACATAAGCGTGGTGTGCTGGCAGTTAAGCACAAGCAACCATTGACATGCTACTCAGAAGCTGAAAAGTCAGCCTGCCACATATTGAAACCACTTGTAAATCCAGTGGATTTGCTGAAATGACAATTTATGCTGTTTCCATATTTCCAAAAATATTCTTATTCTTTAGCATGCAGAGGAAAATTAAGTCACATTTTCCTGAACAATTGCCGTTCCAGCCTTACTGCACATCACAGCCCTCTGGGCTGACTTCGGTAGCACTGACCTTGGATGTCGCCGCAGTGGCATTAGTTTCCTTACCACTCCCTGGTGCACTCTCCTCGATGGCTGCTGCTGCAGGGGCTTCTGTCTTCTTTGCACTTGTTTCCAGAGAAACAGGAGGCCCTACTTTCCCCAACCCACTCACCGGGGTTGAGCTTGGACTGCTTGATTGCCGTGACTGAGCCTTATACCAGCTAGGGTAAAACAAGGGATCGATGGTTTCTGCTGTGGCCGTCATTTGAGTGTCAGACTCTGGGGTCTGTTGAGAACCGCTTGGTGTCACAACCTCATCCTTAATCAGGACAGATAAAGACAAGAACAAGCAGAGTGCACCATGTTACCTTCCTGCCATAGTCACGTTGCTCTGCATGCCATCTTTGTTGTATTTCACTGCAAGGAACAGATTTGTCCTAGTATATGGCCCAGAGGAATTAAAATCAAAATGCAAAGCAAAAGCAACAACCATTTGAACAGCATGGATATGGGAAAGGAAATAAGTTACCCAAAAAATAAAGTAGGAGGGTAGAATTAGCTGGGAAGGGGATGCTGACTGAGAAAGGAGTGAGCAAGTGGTTCCTTAATTCACTTAAACACCCAATTCAGTCCTAAAAATATAAGAAATTCTGCATAAGAGCACAATGAACCAGCACCAGCCATGAGCTATAGGTGCAGGTACTTTGAATAGCTTGTTGGGTTTTGGGTTAAGAACAACATGTCTGTTGATATGAGCAATCAGAATAAGAGGAATACAAAGACACTGGAGTGAAACATTTGCCCACCAGCCTTGCTATCAATGCTGTAAGTCAAGCCCAGTTGCTCTGCCAGAAGAGGAGCAGCCAGCTGAACTGCACCTCTCTACCTGCATCAGGCTCTCAGGGCTCACCCACACAGTACCTGGCATCACCACAGCATTTCTGCTTTGCCTTTCTTACAACAGAAGGCAAAAGCTGAAATACAGGTATCCCACGCACCACAACACTCACATGCCATGTCTGACCATGTCCTAATGACATTTTACAGTTGCTACAGCAATTGGACCTTTCCCATTTTAGCCTTAGAATTGAGGGACTTCATGTTAATGGGCAGAATTTCTTATGTCTAGTTCCTGTTTGTATAAAAAGCTAAAACAGTTAGGCCACGTAAGTTTAGTTAAGTCAGAGCAAATCCTCAAAAGACGAACTTTGGTTAAATCAATAAAGCCTGATTTAAGAGCATCTTCACACAACTGATGCTAACTCACGTATGTTTTCAAATCAAAGCAAGAATGAATCTATAGCATTTCCCCCCCTTTTTATGTGGGCAGCTTAGTATAATCAAAAATTCTTTACATGCTCTGCTGTTATCATGCTGGCCTCCTCAAATATCTTCACAGCAGCCTTTACTCGCTCAGCAACTTCACTGGATAAATTGCATAAGAGGAGAATTTGCTAAGTTAATTTTATGTAAGACCAGCTAAAGTAGCACATGAAGTATAATTTTATGTAGGTCTTTTAGATTATGCAGCAATTATGGGCTCATTCTAATCCCATTCCTTAAATAAAAGTGACGGCCTAAATTATTCACACCCTGAATCTGTTTGCTGCTAGGTTGTAAGCAGCAGTTTCCTCTCCTGTTTGGTGTATAATATCCCTGCATCCACCTAGACAATATCCACAGGATGACCAGAGCAGAAGGCAGAAAACGCCATTCATAGAAAACAGATTAGAAGTATTATATAAAAGTTGGTGGTGTAAAGCTCAGTAAATCCAGAGGGAACGTCAAATTCTCCTAGTATAAATATTTTAACAACCATTTCATTTATAATAGTTAGTCTAAGTTAAATCACAGCAAGCATAACATCCATTGTAATACGCTTAACTCCCAAACTGAATTTCTTTTTTCTATATCTTATGTACCCCATATATATCTCAATTCACCTAGCAGCGTAATTTTTTGCCTATCAAACAATACATATGCAGGTCAAGAGGACAGGGTGTAGTTGTGTGTATGTGTACAAGGGAAATAAACAATTTTGCTCTCCAGTGCATCGACTCCCTTAGCTGTGCTCCTGATGTATATGGTGTCTACAGGCCAAAGGGCAGGATTTTCTTGCCCTGCCAGGGCGCGCTCAGCATAGCTGGCAGGGCAGCGGGGCAGCGGGGGTGCTTACCTGAGCAGCAGGGACAGTGGGCTGTGGCACCGGAATGGGTTCAACTGGGGGCTCTACCACTGCACTCTGTGGTTCAGGGTCCTGCTGAAGTGGTTGTGATGCTCTCTCATCCCCTTCCTCCTCCACTTCTTCCTCCTCCTCTTCTCCTGATGACTCCGTGTGGACCTCATCCAAATCTTCACCATCCACTGTCTCGTCCTCTTCCTCTTCTCCCTCCTCCTCTGATAGCACATGTGTAAAAGGACAGGGCTGACAACCACATGAAGGTAACTACAGTCTTTAAGTAATTGCAAAGCCATTTACAATTACATTGGCAAAGCTACTGATAATCTGCTGCCTGGCAGAGGACGCAGGCTGGGGAGAGGACACTGGTGAAGAGCCTACTCCCCCCAGCCTGGACTGGGCAGTGTTACAGAGCTGCCAGCAGGCACTTCGTGGCAGGGAGGACACTGAATGCACATGCTGTGTGTTAAAATCTTAAGCTGGCCCTTTCCATGGGAAGGAGGCGAGAAAGTCCTGCCAATGCAATTATCTTCATGAGGGATGTGCAGCACGGTCCCACATATTCTGGGGAGAGGATACCTGGTCTGGCACAACTTGGCAGGAAAAAAAAGTCCCTCTTGCAATTTTAGGTATATGTTTGTTTTAAACACCATTGAAGCCATCATAACAAATCTTTGCCAGGTCAGTGCTTTCAACATGACTGGAAGTTTGGGACAGCAATCTCCCTAAAACCAGGCTGCCAAACTTGGTCAAACCATTGCTTTTGCACCATCTGACACATCCTGTTGTCAGCATTTGTGGCTTGGCTTGTTTTCAGAGGGAGCCCCCTAACAATGCTTTTTCTTTGCATAATCACACTATTCATACTCACAAATGTCAGATGTTGTTCACAGCCATCCCAGCACTTCAGAGAAGTAAACTTAGATGGATGCATTAACCCAAGATCCAAATTGGCTGTGCATTATACACAGGTTATGGCTCTGCCTGAATATGTAGAAGGAATGTAGATCTGCAAACTAACACACTCATAATGGATAAATATTTCTGCAGAAAAATACGCTTCTATAAGCAGAGCACTGAACCTCTGCTGCCCTGTCCCCTGGCTGCAGAGGACCTCATTGACTGTAGTAGGAGTTTCAAATACAGGACTGAACTCCCTGTTGCCAAAGCCCTTGCTAATGCCTTGTCCCCAAGAGGTGGGTGTCACATTCCCTACCACATGGTGGGGGTGTGTGTCTGGAGCACGAGGTTACGATCTTGGCAGATGCACACTTTTGCCAGGGATATGGCAGGTCACAGGGACGAACTAGGCATGAGACTGTGACTAGGGATTGTCCCTACCAGGATAGATTCCTGGAGGTTCATGACCCTGCGAGATGGCACCTGCTCCTCTGCTGCTGACTGGTGCCACAGATGCTGTCCCACTGTGTGGAGCCCTGTGCCAAGTACAGCTAGTCCATGGATCCCAACTGAGAAACTGCGCAGCAGGCACGCCAGGTCCCTTGCAGGGAGCAGCCATGCACTCACAGGTTATCATAAGTTGTGGCCAGGGAGTAAGCAAGGGGTGGCATCTGCATGCCAGTTAACTGGGCTGATGAAAGTAAATGTAAATGTACTAGTGGAATCCAGTGCTAGCAAGAAAATTAGAGATATCCAGATTACTATTACTGCTGCCTTCTAATAGAAGAGAACTGCTTATTTTGAAACATTTCTCTCCATTAACTTCTTGTGGCTTACTCTGTAAGGAAAAGTATAGATGAGCCTAGATTTCAGGCTGTCCTGGGTTAAGCTGAGACAGAGTTATCTTTCTTCATAATAGCTAGTAAGAGGCTGTGTTTCAGATTTGTGCATTTACTTTGGTAAATGTAGAATTGCAACTTTGCATTATTATATAGAAATATTGAGTGTGTTTAGTCATGATGCCATGACAAATGACATAAGATGTTAAATGCATGAAAGGCGATGACAATTTTTGTTTCCCTCTGTAAATCCATGATCTTGCATTTCAATTATGTTTCTGTTACCTTTCTGGATTATTATAATAAAAGAGTTTTAAAAAGTACCTTTCATAAACACTTATTTTAGTAGTAAACATTCTATTTCTTTAGAAACTTTCTAGAGTAGACAAGCCATACCATAAGAGCATCTTTTAGGGAAAAAAATACTTTGTAGGCTGATGTAAAAGCTTGATTTTGTGGTTTCTTCACACGAGGAGTCAGTAAAGATCATGGATTTAGGAAGGTGTTGAGGCCACATAAAAGGTAAGATTAACGGTGTCAACAGATTATGTTGTTTTGACTGTGGTGGATTTTTGCTTTTGATTATAATTGATACAAAATTGTCTAGTTACACTTTGGGACGGAGAGAAATATCTGATTCAAGTTTTCCTACTCAGTATCATCATGTAAATTACGCACAGCTGCAATTTAAGAAAGCAATTTAGATGCAATAAATGACATACCTCTGTCAAAATCAATTTCTCTTATTATCTTTTCTTCTCTACTGAGGTTCACTGTGAATTGGTTCATATTTTCATAGCCATCCTCTATTTTTTCCATTTGAAATCCTTTAGATGCTTCAGTAATTCTAAAACAGAGAGATTGGTTATTGGCACTTGGATTTGCAGATAAATTTGTAATTTGTAATTCATTATAAAGATCAAGAATCTCAAGTTTAAATACTTACTTTTGTAGCAATGTTTTGGCATTCTGTGAAAACAAAAAGGAAATACTGACTTCTTAAATGGTTCCATTTCTTCAGAGATTTTATGCATTGAGATCTCATTCTTACACTGGTGCTTCTAAACACACTAATATGGGTCTCATAACCGACAACCATGAGATCTATGAATGAGATAAAATTTGTATACTAATACAGTACACTCAGTATATGTCTGAGTAAACCCTTTAGTTCTTTGAAGACTTTCTAATTAAAATATGAATATGACGGGAAATATGTACAATTTCTACAAAAATGAAATGGAAATATTTTTGCTCTTTCCTTGTGTGTGTTTGTGGTGAAAAGTAATTGTTCCATTACCAACTTTAGTCGTAGTAACTGTATCTTTGACTATCCATAAGGGCATACTTCTGGAGCCCCAAAATTTTATTTGTCTGGAAGAATATTGTACTCTTCAAATGCAATTCTTTGATAAAGTAAAGGGTTTGGTTTTGGTGTTTGTTTTTTTTTAAAACAAAAAAACAAACAAACAAAAAACCAAACCAACCTTCCAGCCTTTAATATAGAGGAACTGTAAACTTGCAGGACAATGAATTCAGTCGACAGGCTGCAAGCGGTTTACTAATCAGCTCTCCTAAGCTTATAGCAGGAAAATAGAAGGAAAAAGGAAGTGAAGGCACAAAAATGTGACTTATAACATATATTTAATTCTTGGAAAGTTAATCGCTCTGGCAATATGCAAATAAAACCTGTATCTCACAGAAGTTCATATTGACATATACTACAGTGGTGGGACAATAAAGATATGTTGGAAAATGTTAAAATTCCTGTTTCTTCTTTGGGAAATTCATACACAGGGTAGTATATTTTTGTGCAAACATCAAATACTCACGTTCTTGTTTTGGTTACTATTCACAAGAAGGCTAGTCATTTGTCTGTGCTGATGCAAGTGTTTAAAAACGAGTTTGTACAAATGTTCACTCAAAGGTGACCAAACTCTGAATGTGCCTAAAATTGAGAAATTCTTAAATAGTATTTCAATAAACCCATCATTCTTTTTCTATCTCTATTTATAGACTTTATACCTGCAAAAACACGGCCATTTCTGGTTCTTCCATGAACTGGATTCCTGATTCAACCAGCTTTGACACAGCTTCCAAATGATCCGCATACTTCTTCATCAGGGAGCGGACGTGTTCCAGTTTCTCCTCTTGGGTTCTAGTGATTATTTGTGTCATCTCATTTTTTCTTTCTTCCAGTACAGAATAGAGATAATCAAATTTTTCACACAGCTGCTCTTTCTGTCGTCTGCAGCATTCCTGTGAATCATTTGGTTTATGTTAAACACATTATGTTCTTAAAAGGGTTTCTATTTTTACAGTTACTTGGAAGCATTTTCATCAAATAAATTCATTTTTCTGAACAGTGCAAAGGATTCTGAATGACCCCAGAGACTTTTATAATTTTCAAAGTCCAAGCTATTGGAACAAAAGTTCTAAAACTGTTCTCAAAGTCTGAGTTTCAAGACACTGAAAGCCCCAAAACAGGTTATTGTATAACTTGTCAGTCTGCTAAAAAATTTTGAAAGGTATTTGTGATGCCTGTAGTGATACATCAAAGTCTGCAAAAGAGTAAAAGCCCCCATCATATTAGCAACTGGGTTCATTTTCATGAACAAAATGATTTTTAAAGGAGCAATCATCTCAAATCAGCTCTAGAGAATTTTCTTTTTCTACCAGAGAACCTGTGAACTATCCTGGCTGAGCTTGATTTCTCATACACCCTCTTTAGACTCTGTTTTGACAACAGGTGTCCATTATATTACATTTACTGTGCACTGAATGAGGTAGAGGTACCACAAAGAAAATGGTGTGTGACTAAAGCACAAAGAAGGAGGAATCATGTTCCAACCCTACCTTCAGGTACTAATTTACACATCATTTTTTGAGACAATTTTATTGTCCTTCCAACCAGACAACATAGCATATTTCACTGAGTAAGGAGATTGGGTTTGATGACTGCTTCGTTGAGTGCTCTCTAACAAGAACACACTGCACTTGCAAGGGAGGATTTACGGAGAGTAAATCAAAGACAGGTTATCTGTGATGTCTGAGGTCCACCAAATAGATGTACTTGAGTCATTTGTATGCCCTAGCACACACAGATGGACAAAACCTTGTTGTGGTTACATCTAGTTGTGGATGGTAGTGATTATTTAAATCTCTTTCCTAGGAACTGAGGCTGAATCAATTCCTCATCTTCGTCCCTTCAGGCATAATGCTGAGACCCTGGCAGCACAGGATTATTAACAGTCCCACAGTACTTTTGGAAGTGATAAGACTTGTTATTCATAGCACATTGCCAGAGATAATTCCACTTTTTCCTAACTTTCAGACAGAGCTATTTTCTATGAGTGGTGACAGTCTGCTCTGTGTCATTCAAAGGAAAAAGCCTTTCGAAGATCAACGTGTGGCCAAAAATCACTGTCTACATTGAGTGATGGAGAGCGAATACAGATCCTGTTGCATTTACCCAAGTATCCACCTCTGCTTCCCAATGAGGAAGACTAGGCTAAACAGGAACTCCTAATTTAAAATTATTTGTGGAGGGGCAGTCTTGTCCAGTTGTCACAGTTTTTAACCCCTGTCAGCAGCCAAACACCACAACAAATGCTTGCTCACCTTCCCACCTCCTGAGGATGGGGGAAGAGAATTAAAGCGGTAAAGGGAAAAAGGACTCATGGGTTGAGATTAGAACCATTTAATAACTAAACTACAATAATATTGGAAATAATAATAATGATAATAATAGTAACATATACAAATACACAAATGAGTGATACACAGTGATACTGCTCAGCACCTGATGACCAAGGTTCAACCTGTTCCCGGATAGTGATCCCGGAGCAGGGTGAGTCCCGAAACTGCAATCCTGGAACAGAGATAAAAGCCCGAGTGCCCAAGAGACTGAGACAACCACAAGAGAGGAGCGACCTAGAGGGAGATGACCTGGAGCAAGAGAGAGCACTTCCAGACAGAGCCTCATTTCTATGTTGGGCATGCCGTGCATGATATGGAATAGACCATTTGCCAGTTTGGGCCTCAAACCTAAACCTAAGGTTGAATCCTAGACTAGTAATTGGGGCTGTGCTCCCTCCAAGCTTCTCCTGCACCTGCAGACCCTGGCACAGCAGAGAAGCTGAAAAGTCCTTGGCTGTCCTGGCAACAACTATAAACATCAGTATGCTATCAGTCTTCTCCTCAGCACAAATCCAAAACACAGCCTCACACTAGCTACTGTGAAGAAAGTTAACTCTGTCTCAGCTTAAACAAGGACACCTGCCCTTCTGGAGGTCCTTGCTACTTCCCAGAAATTCCTGATTTGTGAATAAGAGGGAGGGGATAAGGAAGCTTTCAAACCAAGGGAATCACAGTTCCTGGATGTCAATTTATTGTTCAGATCTCAAATAATCTTTCTCTCTCACTCCTCTCTTAGCTTTCTCCCACTGTTTCCTGCAGTTCCACTTGGTCCAGACTCTTCAGTTTAGTCTACAATGACCTCCTCTGAAATGTCACTTAGATTGCTTGTTAAACAACCTTAATTTCAAGACAGGTGTGTGCTATCTTTGCCATTTCACACAGGACAAGCATTAGGAGAAGGGCAAAAGAGTGAAAACAGAGTGCCCTGAGAAGTCCTTCCCTGTTTCTAAGCTCTAATATATAATATTTCCTGCCAGCAGAATTACAGAGTTGTGTACATCAAGAGTGAGAGTGCAAAACCTTAGAGCAAATGCTGAAATATTTCTGAAATAATCTTTTTTTCTGTATAAAATGTTCCCATACAAAGTCTCTGCCTGATGGAATTACCCTAGGTAGATTTTGAGTAATGAAAAAAGTTGACAAATACATGACTTTCCATTCTCAGCCTTCTTGTTTTTTAAAGCACAGATACCAGGAAAAAAAAAAGAGTACTTGCCACTGAGAATGAGTTGCACCACTTGTTCTGAAGTACCTGTATTGACTGGCCTATGCTATTAGCATTTGAAAGAAACACGGTAGTTTTTCCTTCATTATTTGACTCACATTGTTTACAAGATGAAACTTAATTATTTGTTATCATTTTCCAGTATGTATGTCGTATTTTATGTTCAGGTTATTTTATTTTCAGTATAATATGTGAATTTAATCCACCTTTCAATCAGTTAAAGGCTATACTCAGGATTTTTTTTTTCTTTTTTTTTTTTTGGCTTGGATAGGAGCAATAGCTAAATATAGATCTGTAGGCTATTTCTTACTCCAGCTAAAAGAGAAATGATAATGTATTTTCTACTAGAGCAGATACTTATTGTTCTCAGCAAAGTGTTAAGTAGAGAGAAGAGACAATCCTGGATTATAAGCGTTATTTCTATGTGTGCACATTTCTCAGCTCCAGCTGTAGCTTTTCATCTTCAAGGACAAACTGATGTCAATTTAGACAAAGCTGTTATTTGGTAGGAAATGTGATTTACTTGAAATGTAACATGGAAGTGCCAAGGTAAGCTCCAAGATCTATTTTATGCAATCTTTGACTTTAAAGGTGAAAAGCCTGTTAAAACATCTGAAGGTAAAATGGCTGCACTTTCTCTGGGCTTTGAGTTTAAAGTTTAGACTTTAAACTGAGTAGATGGCTGAGGAAGCTAGTTTCAGAAACAGTTGTGTTTATTAAGGTATTTTTAGCACAGTGTTTTCTCCATAATTCACACTAGGTGTTTGAAGTTTTGTTTCTGGTTCAGTTAGTTGAACCTAAATGAGTAGAAGCTTTTGCTTTTGTATCATTCAAATTTCTGCAGTTAACCTACTTGAAAGGCTCATTTCTGTCTGCAAAGTCCTGATAGGAGCCAATTTCATCCTTGCGACATGAAGGCTTCCTGACTACAAAGTTCTGACTGCTGCTAATGTGCTCTCTCATTTACTTGGGCTAATAGTTTTATATTCTTTGAACCAATCTTGGGCATTTTCTGTTCTTCCTTGCTCTGAGGAAATAGGAGCCTTGGGCAATTGTGTATGTAGATTGTGGAATCAATTTTTCTTACCAAATAGAATCTATACATCTTGGACTAACTTCTTTTTCTCTGCAGTTTCTCTTTTCTGCTCCAGCTCTGACGGGTCAATATAATTCTAATTGGGCTGAGAGGGATGCAACTCCTTCACTAGATGCTTCATCAAACTCTGATCATAAAATCAATTCATATGTGCTCCTTTCAGCCTATTGCTCTGTGATGCTCAAATCAGTCAGAGCTGATATTTATATTTGCTTTGCTCGTGAAAACCTCTTGGAGGAAATGAAAACCACTTCTGCTATTGAATGACAAAAAAGCCAATTCCAGCTCTGTCAGAGCTAGACCTTTACCAGAAAATCCAGACTCACAGTAAGAGCCCAAACTCTTCCCTCCCACGAGCAACCAAACAAGACTCCTTAAATGACAACAGAGATATAATAACTACTACTGCACAGGAGGCAAAGTAACCAAAAACAGAACTCACTGACATACTTAGGAGCTGCGCTGTGGCTACACTATGGCTGGGATTTAGGCTCTGTTCACAGAACCAGCCAGGCCTTAGACTAATGCTGGTGTTTTACAGCTTTAGCATCTGATCTTAGATGTGAAATGAACTGCTGGGAGTTGACGGCATTTTGTTGGATGTCCTTTTAACTTCAGCGATATCCTGTGCCACTAAGCATGCTGAGCAAGATGTGCTGATGTGGATTAGCCTTACTCTTTGTCCTCAACCACATGGCCAATGTCAGAGGCAGGCTGCCAAACAGGACTCATCCTTTGATAGAGGCAGTACAGCTGATACTGCACAAAGCCTCAGGTAATGTGCAAAATGATGTGGGAGTGCAAAGTGAGGTCTGTTAAAGAATGGTTGTTACCATCAGTTTAAAAGATGCAACTTCACACTGAAATATCTGAATTTAGAGGGGTGGCACCTACCTCAACATTCCTGCAGGTCTCCTCCAGCTGCGTGACTATCCCTTGCACTCTGTCATTGCTCCCCACCAGGACTGCAATGCCGTCACTCAGCTCGGACTAGGCAGTAAGGGGAGAGCAAATGGGAGGAGGTTAGACACCATCCCACTTCAGGGTGGCACATCTAACAGAGGATGAATGAGCTGTGCCAGGGTATTAGTTCTTTCCACCAGAACAGAGGAAAGTTGGAGCTTTACCTGCCCACAAGTTACCCATTAGTACTTTGACATTTGTTTCCTCTCCCAAAACACCGTGAAAACATTGACATTCTGAAACTTTTCATTTCTCCATGAAGCTTTGGAAAGGAGGAAGCACTTTGTTCTGGGAGGCTCTTCTGGTGCTTTTGTCTGAAGCACTATGTTTCAGCAGCCCCAAAATATTCCCTTTGGGTTTGTTGAGAGAAAAAACTTTTTCTCTGGGGGGACTGTTTTTTTAAGTGTCTGGGTCTAGCCTCACCACTGTAGCATTTCCCTGATGACTGTATTTCTCGGCTCTGGAGAGAAGAGGTGGCCCATGGACGTGGACGGACAAGGGTGCTACAGAGCCTCTGGCACAAGGGTAGTGGGGCTGGGGCTGTGATGAGCGGGAGAAGGGAAAAAAGGCAGAAGAAAAGGTGCAGGCTGAGCCACATGAGTGGAAGAAGGGAATAGCCTAAGTGTGGTGAGGCAGATGACTGTGGGCTGTCCTTAGAAAAGGAGAGACAGAGAAGCTAGTCCATAGGGAATTTGATGAGGGTGCTGGGGGGGACAAGGGGCCCTTGGCACACTGCTGTAGTGACAGAGTCAACCGTGTCTGTGGCCTTCACAGCTTTGTAAAGAATCCTTTGAAGCATGCGTCCTGCTGCCTCAGGGTTACACCTCCAGTCTTGAGCGTGGCAGCCCCTTTCTGCAGGCACTCTGTGAGGGACACTGCTGCTTGCAAATCTCCACTCAAAGGGAGTGCTCAGAGCCATGTATTTGGTCCAAGAAACTTCTCCTCCTTTCCCCTCCCTTTTTGATTGAAAAGGATGTTTGTAACTCCTTTCCTACAGTAACTTCTCATTTGTAGTTTCCACACACAAGCATCTATGTGACAAAGTTGAAGGCTGGAATTGCAAACTTGGCCTGTCTGATTGCTTGCCCCACAGGGGCCCTCCAGAAAAATGAGCTGTTTATCTCAGGAGGATAACCCAGTGAGTCAGGTTTTAAATTAATACTGTATTAAAAATAAACAAGTCTTTTACTGGTGACAGCAAGGGCAGAGGATGTTAGGTACATCCTGTGCTGCCAGTTATTGAATATTCCTGCATTCACTTGCAGAAGGAGGTTTTTCACTTAATTTTTCTTAAAAATGGGATGCCTAAAGGCAAAAGTGCCTGATAGATAACTATTTGATTTGTAATGGTCTGTTCTCTTTCCAGTTCATGTGTTGGAAATCCCACTTCATCTAAAAGCACTTAAAAAAAAAAAAAAAGATTAGGAACCCCAAAAGAGAGATCTTCAGTTTCACATCAAATAGCTGTCTAAAATGTTTACTCACTATACCAATGAAAATTGGAACAACACAATATCTTTCCATGTGATTTCTCATAAATCTATTTTGCTGTGTTTCTAAACAGTTCCTACACATTTGTGTGACACTTTCACTCACACACAGGAATGGCAAAGGAAACCCCAGGCCCCTTTGGAAACTTGCAGGAAACCCATGGGAATACTTTCCTGTCGACAGTCCTGTCAGTTGCTGGGAGGATTACAAAATACAAAAAGATATTTACCTTCTGTTGCTGGTAAACATTTGTGAGAGGAGCAACTTGACAGTCTTTGTGGGCACCAAAGACTTTGCATAAGGAGCAGGTGGGCATTTCACAGTTCAAACAATAGATATTAATTCTCTCATCTTCATGCTCTTCACACATCGGCTGGTCACACTTCCTTTCGGGTCTGCAAAAGGAAACGGGTTTAAAACAAATTTGTAATCAGAAACTCGTGAGCACCAACATTTAAGGTATCAGCACAAAATAGGGTACATACGTATAGCAGCGTCCAAGACTGACCTGAACATGCAGGTAGACCCAAACCTGCCACACAGCATGACTAAATGAACAGCAGTATAGCTTACTGTGCTGACACAACAGTGATGACAATATAGCAGCATGACTTCATATGGGGATTCCACCTGGGAGGGTGACTGAACTCTTGTTCATATTTAAAAATGTAAATAACCTCACTAAGACTGACCTCAGGCTACTCGTGTACTTTAATTAGGGTGTTATCCAACATCTGCCTGAAACATGAAACATATGTAATTCCTTTAGAATTCATCCTGCAAAATGTTGGGCACTTCGCCTCAGTGCAGCAAAGCCCTTATTCAGGGGGCTAACTTGCAGTGACAGCTACAGTTATTGGTGGACCTTCATGCCCATAACTCTGTATGTCTGCTGACAAGCTTTGTGACGGTCAGATCAGGACCATCAATATCAAACAGAGCTGGGTCCTTATGGCCTTGACAGTAAGCCAGCAACCAAAATAAGGTCTCACAAAAATTAGTTAGCTGGGTGGCACGTGTCTGTCTTGTCCAGTGTTGAATGCTTTAACAGTAGCTACTCAATTGTACCAGCTGCCAAGGGTGCATGTCACACAAGAAGCGTTCCTAATTTAGTTGTTGCTTCCTTTAAATGAGACACTTAACTGACATTCCCGGTGTAAGTGAAAGCTCTGGTCCAGTCCACGTGGGCAGGCTGCTGACTTTCCGAGCCCACGCTTCAGGCTTAGCACTCTGAGCATGTCTGGGACAAGCACGTGAGTGTGTGAGGATGTGGTACCACACCACAGAGTTAGCAGATCAATGCAGGGAGTGTGCCTGTCGGTTCAAGCCTCCAAAGGTTGGCACTCCTACTGTGGCAATGTTAAATCTTTCCAATATAAGCCATTATCCCCTTTTGCTACCATTTGGAAGGAAACGATGACTATGACCAGTAGCAAGTAGAGAGATGGCAAAATAGAAATCTCTTTCCATCATAAGATAGAAAATATTTTCCAAAACTATAAAATTCGATGGAATTAAATGGCAACAATTTTTTAAAAGCCATTCTGCAGAGCTCTGTAGCAAGGAGGCTACAGTCATTCTATTAAAAATTTATGGAAAGATCATTATTTTAGGTTCTATTACAACTAACTTTTTCCATACAGTTTGATAGAATGGACATGGCGTTTATTTTTTAATGAAAAAGTGCAGGTTTTTTCTTCTGAAGGGAATGGAATGTGATCAATTAGACACATTTAAAAAAAAGATTAAGCAGCAAGAAAATGTCTCATATATTCATACTTTTTAGTCTCAGGAGGGCACTGGAATTTAGAGGGTTCATAAGGAAAATCTGTAATCTGCAGTATAACATAATATACTGGAATAAAACAAGAGGGACACTTCTGAAGGAAGCCTGTATTACTTGGGTCAAATTTACAGCATACATTTATATAAGGCACTCAGTGTGTCAAATCTAGCATCATTTCAATGCTAGTCAAAAGATGTGTGTCTCCACTATAAGGAATGCTTTACGTTGTTTGCAGGTGACTGCAAACAGCCCCTAATATATTCATGCACCAGTGGGAAGGCCTGCATACGAGGGCAATAACAGACAATGAATTTCAAAGTGGTTAATTAAACCTGAAATAGCTCCTCTTCCTGCAAATATTTGTAAGATCAGAACCAGAAATTACTAGAATGTTATTTGACACTGGAATGGTGCCACTAGCATGTCAGACACATTGCACAGGGCAAAAAGGCATTGGTGTCAAGCAAGTTCAGCCAAAAGTAACCAACCTTCAAAGGTACCGCAAAGAGCTGGAAGAAACCTGGCAGAACTCCCTGAACTAGTGGGGCCCTTAAGACAGTGACAGAAGACTAGAAGTAAACAGATCTACAGTCTCCTCCCTAGGCTTTGCAAAAGTAGAGATTTTTGGCAGAACATTCCCTGTCTTCAAAGGAGATCCTCTAGGTATAGAAAAAGCAACACACAACCCCTACGTTTAAAATGATGGCTGCTCCTGAAACAAAAGTTTAGAGAGTAGCCAGTAGAAAAATTACAGCATGGCTTTAGTAGAAGAAAAGCTTCATTATAAATGTGCTTGTGACCAAAGTAGTGGCAGGTAGCTCAAATGGCCTAATAGCTTTGTGCTCTTCCTCTCTGACTCTGCTCTTTGAGATGCTAAGCTTGTGTTTGACTGCTATAGACTTATTCTTTTCCATTAAAATTAGATTTAGACCTTGATATGCAGAGTGTTGTGCATATTTTATGGAGAGGAGGATTCTCAGCACTGGGGAGGCCATAACTGGAGTATTGGGTCCAGTTCTGAGCTCACCAGTACATGAGAGATGTGGACATACCACAGAGATTCCAACAAAGGGCCCTGAAGATGATTAAGGGTCTAGGGCATCTCACCTGTGAGGAAAGGCTGAGAGAGCTGGGACTTTCACCCTGAATAAGAGGAGATTCAGAGGGATCTTAACAACAACCTTGATCTTATAAATATCTTCAGGTATCTATATACCTGAAAGGAGGGTGTAACAAAGACAGAGCCAGGCTCTTTGCAGTGGTGCCCAGTGACAGTACCAGAGGCAATGGACACAAACTGAAACACAGGAGTATTCCCTCTAAATGTTGGGAAACACTTTTCCACTGACCAAGCACAGAGTGACTTTGCAATGACATCTGCTAGCTCCCTCACCACTCATGGGTGCCTCCCATCAGGATATCTGGTTCTTTTTAATGCTCCCTACCCTGCTCCCCCTCCACTGAGGGTAAGTCTTCCTTTGTCTGGACTTTCCTGCTGGTTTCAGGGGCCTGGGATTACTGAAGGCTGATCTTACCAATAAAGACCTAGATGAAGAAGGTAGTGAGTACCTAGGCCTTTTTCATGTCCTTTGTCACAGGAGCCCTGCCCCGTTTAGCAGTGGACCCACACTTTCCCTAATCTTCCATTGTGCTGCCTGTAGAAGCTCCTGTTAGTCTTCATGTCTCTTGCCAGATTCAGTGCCAAGTGGGCTTTGGCTTTCCTAACTCCATCTGTACATGCTTGGACAGTGCCTCAAAACATTCCCGAGTCACCCATCCACCTCTTTTTCCCCTTCTTTTTAAATATTACATTTATATCAGGAGCTCCTTGTCAATCAGTGCAGGTCACCTGCCACCATTGCTTCAGTTCCTGTATATGGAAATGGGTCATTCTTGAGCTTGGAAGAGATTGTCTTTGAAAGTTCACAATGATGAACTCTCCCAAAGCAGTGAAAAGCCCATCAATACCCAAGGCAGAAATAGGGCTTGAAAAATGAGAAGAATGAAAAAGTTTGTATGGACACAGAAATTCCTGCGGCTCCATTACATTGGTACTATTGTGAATGCCTGACCCAAGAAAACAGTTGGCATAGGTGAGTTTGGGTCTTTGTCTCCATGAGGAGTTGAAGAAGATCCAGGTGGTCTCTCTCTTATCTCTTTTTTCTGCTGTCTGCGGGGTTCCTCCTGCAGCTCCCTTGCTTGGTGGGCTGTGGGCAGGGAGCCCATCTCCCTGGCCCACCCTGTCTGATATCCCCAGGCATCCCTGCAGCCCATCCTGGAAAGCCATGTCCTCCCTTGGGAGCTCTGGCTAAGGCCTCTGAGGTGTCAGGGACAGTTACTCCTGGTGGTGCTGGCTGCCCTGTCCTGCAGCACGTCACCACCATTGCAGAGCCCCTGCACATTGCTCTCAGCACAGCGCCTGATCCCCGCTGTGCACGCTGCTGCATACACTGTGCCATCCGCGCTCGGGGCTGCAGGGACAGAAGGGAACTAGGGCTCTCCCTGGTAGGTACAAGGGAGGAAGAGCACTTGACCCTCCTCCCTGATCAGAATTCAGCTGGAAACAATGCCCAAAGCACCTTTTGATCAGGAATAGCTGGTCAAGGTTTTTACAGGCTGCCAGAGCTTGTGAGAAGTTACAGCCTCCTGTTGCTACCCTTTCCTGGTGGCAGCAGGCATGCTGATGTTCCTCAGATAGTTCAGGTGGTCAGTAGCCTAAAGACTTTCAGACATTGGTTTAATATTTTATCCAACTAGCCAACTCTGTTTCCACTGCGTTCAGTCCTTTGCCCTCCTTTAAAACTCTGAAGGAGCTGCGTTCTGTCTGAAAACTTCTTTCCTTGCATTGTTAATAGATTCTAAATTGGGCAACAGGTTACACTGCCATCCGCTGGAATTTGAGAGGCAATGTGATAAAAGACCATATGACGTGATTTTTAGTAAAAGGAAGGGCTGCATGTGAGGGCTTGTGCAGACCCTCCCAACCCCATAGCCCAGCTCCTGTCCCAGCTTTTATTTTAAAAAGCCCAATTCCTTAATTGAAGTAGAAACTCAAATTAAAAAATAAATTGCAAGAAATTATTTTCACCTAAGCAGGAGACAAAGCTTTCTCCCCAGTTTAATTCCCCCCAGTCTCCTAAATTCATGTGAAATGCAGCTGGGGGCTGGCGTTGTTCTGGCACACACAGTTATGGTGAATTACACCCACAGAAGGACTCTGAGGGGAAGAAGGTCCTGTCTGGAAATCACAGGTGCTGCCAGCTTGAAGGGTTGTCTTGGGAAGAAACATGGAGGCAAGGGCCACACCATACTCTTCCTCCTGTGTACCTCTGCCAGACCCCAGCCCTCAGTTTGGAAGAGACTGGTACGAAAGGAAGAAGGGGAGAAGACTTGGTTTCCCTTGACTTTTTGGTTTCAGTGGAAAAGCATGGGGTAAAGCTGTGTCAGATCTTGCTCACACTCTCATGGGAGCCTGAGGAACATTAGGAGGGGGAGATAAGCAGCTGAGGCCTAGAAAGTGCCAAATAGTTTAGATAATACTGCCACGCATTGCCGCTGCTATGTAACCCTGATGATAACTTTCATCCTAAGGACATACATGAAGGTTAAATAAGCACCTTAACAGACTAAATAAGTGAACCTTTTGGACAAATATTTAAGCAAATATATGTTTATATTTATATATTTTTTTCTGTTCCCCCCTTTTATTCATCATGTTGTGTTTTAATTCTGTGGAATTAAAAAAAATAATCTACTAAATCTCTTACATTTCAGTTTAACTGATTTTTTTTCCAATTGCCCGTGAGCTACTCAGGAAAAGGAGCTGCATTTCTTTATTTTTTAAAGTTAAATACAACTGTGAGCTGCAAAAAAAGACAAAACCAAGAAAGACATGAGGCCACACGTCTCTGGCTTATTTGGTCAAAAGCAAAGTCCACCACCTTAGCTTTGCTGATTCATTTCCTCCGAGATTTTCCTGACTAAAATAATATTTGGGTATCAATGACACACACAAGGGTAACTGACCCTCCCTTGGCACTGAGTGCAATGGGCAGCAGAAAGGACAATTTTAAGCCAACTTCATGCTCTCCAATGCTCTGGAGCTCCAACTACAGCTACAACAGTCCATGAAGGAATTCAAACAGCTGAGAACAGCCAAAGCCACCACTGGGCTCCAGAACGTCCTCTTTGCTGGTGGCTGTCCTCCTCTGCAGGAAGAGGGTGGAAGTGCCCTCAGCCACCCGAGGCAGAGAGCTCTGATGGTTGTGTCCACCTGCTCCAGTGATGCTGCCTCATTGTCCTTACAAAACCAAGGTCTTTGTTGGGGTGTGATGGGAAGACTACCAGGGAGCACAGCCAGGAGTACACCTTCCTTCAGGTGTACAAAAACCACTGCCATACAAAACCGGCCCTACAGATGCACGCTGGTGACAACACCTGGGTGAGAGCCGTTTGCTTGGCAGCCTTGGACCAGGCTTAGCTTCCTCTATACTAAGTTCTCCAAGGTGGTACAAGGCACCCAGTCCATCCCAGGGCAAGAGAGATGAGAAAGCAACATTTTTTCTATTGCTGGACCATTACACATCCAATGAGGGCAACTAACACTCAGGAGTAATCTTACTTTTTAGGATTAACCCATTCCTCTGCTCTGGGGTCCTGATTCTTGTTCAGAGCCATGCAGCATGGATACGTATTACTTCTGGCTATTCCTTCTTTTTTTGTGGAGTCCTAAATAAGACTTGATTTCATGAGTTCACATCCCAAGCTGACAGGAATGGAGATTTTTTTTTTTTTTTAGTTTTGATATGACATTATGATACAGGGTATCTTCTGTGTGAAATTCAGTTTTTTCCTTGTTTGCACTGTCTCCCTCTCTGGATTTTCTAACAAGATTTGAAATTTCTTTCCCCTCTTTAGCATGAGAACACACAGGTTAAAGACAAATAAGATTCGCCTCAACTGTTTTTAAAATAAATGATGTGAACCTAGCTACTTTTCCCTCATTCATGTGAGTAGCCCTGCTGTCCTAGAGGGCTTTGCTTGCCCAGTTAAGTGTTACTCACGTGAATTATCGTGGCGCAATCCTCTGCTGTAAGTGGAAGCAGGGAAATTCAGCATCTATTTGGCTATGGTTTTCTGTGCTCAGTGAGAGCTGACTTCATTGCACAGCAAACAGACAGGCATGCACGGCAGCATGATCCCTTTCAACACTTCCAAGAGGGAAAACAACTAAGTCAACTTCACGTGTGCCAGATGGAAAGACCAAAGGCCACCTGTCTCCTAAGCCACGTCTGCTTTTGTGGCAAACCTCCCCTGAAGGGCACACACTCACTCGTTACCTTGTGGACTCCTGCTTGTAGATGTCGATGATGTTCTCCACCAGAAGGTTCCTCTGCAACCCGTAGACACCGTGCCGGTCGAGGACCACTTCATGCCTGCAGGAGGGACAGCGAAAACGGCCTCCCGACGCCATGGTTGTGCCTCCCCTGGTCGGCAGGTAGGGGTTGGAGGCCTGCTCTTGCCAAGCAGCACAGGAAGAGGTGAGTAAGGCCGTGCAAAACCCTGAAAACCTCTTTCAAAAACATGGGGGCAAAATCACACTTGTAGGAAGCCATTTGTCAGTATGCCCAAGGAGAGGGTAGCTCCAACAAGCCACCTCCAGGAAAGCACCCGGCAACTGCCAGGTGGGGAACCAGTTCGGTGTGGCCATGTCCCCACAGATAACAGGTGGCACTTTAATCTGCTGTGGGCTCAGCCCTGGCCTCCAGGGACACTCAAATTCTGCTTTAAATCACAGCCCCCGACCTGTCTTGCTGACTGTTAAAAGCAATAAGCCGAAACATGTAAAAACTCTGATTTTCCATTCATTTCAACCAGTGCCGCTAGGGAAGCAGACCTTTCTGCGGGAAGAAACCTACCTGGAAAATGTCGCTGGCGCATTTCCGACAGAGGTTGTGCTGGCAGGGCAGGATGACCACGGGCTTGGTGAACATCTCCAAGCAGATGGGGCAAATCAGCTGTTTCTCCAGGTTATCCATGGTTTGCTGTTCTTTGGAGAAGGACTTGTAGTTCAGGGAGGTGCTCATCCCTAGCTTTTCCAGGGGCATACGCTCAGGATCACGGCCTTGAGGAGGGGTTTCCGGGTTAATTTCCCTTGAAATAAGTCCAAGGCTGTGCTGCGATCAGAGGCTCTCTGGGTTGCTCTGGCCAGAGGACATTGTTTAAACGAGGGGCTGAAGGAAGCCGGGGCTGTTTTTAGCAGCACAGCGTCACGAGATGCCATCCTGCCTTTCCCATATAAGCGCGTGAGAGGAGGACAGGCTGGGACAGGTGACGGCTACGGGGGGACGGGGGGGCTGGCTGGTGGGGCCCTGGCTCTCCTCACTCGCACATGGTGGCCTTCACCCCTCGAGGAGGAGGGTGAGCGATAAGCAAACACAATCTGCTCCCCTCCTTATCTCTGCACAGCCACAGAGAGTGCAGGGCTGCCCTGGTCTGGCCAGCCACACACTGCAGCACAATAAATACTCTGTTTTGAGCAAGCAGCTGTGACTGTGAGATGCAGGACGTAATTTTGCCGTTGTGTTTCGACAGGCTTTAGGATATTGGATCTTCAAGGTGTGAAGCACTTGCAATTGCTGGAGAAGATAATAGGAGCGATGGCTGTGCCGGAGCTTAGACACTTCAGGATGTAAACATGTCACCATCCTGAAAACCAGTTTAAAAAATAACTGTGCTTAACTTGCTTCCGGTATGATTTTTTTTTTTTTTTTTAGGAGCTGTAACATAAGAATTCCAGTCATTAACTCCACAGCGGCTTAAATATGCACCAAAAACATTACTTGAATTTCCTGATGAGAAAGAGACAGAAGAAATACAGTGCAAAAAGCTTTCATTTGTATTGCTAGAGAATAGGTGCTAATTGTATATGCTCCCTCTCTGCATAGTTTAATTCAAATATATTTTAGTTTTGGACACTGCTGTGTTTATATTTGTTTATTAGACACTGATATCCCTCTCAGCTTGGCACTTGTTCCAAAGTTATTTTTAAAATGACAATTTCCCAGATAATTTGTGGCATGTGATGCCTGATCTTAAAGGAAAGCCATCTGTGCTCCTACTTGACAATAATTTATCACACAACTGTACAAGCAATAAATATCTCAACCCCAAATTTAAGCCAAAGTCCTCACATGTACTGTATGAAATCACTTCGCCACTATACTGTACATGTAATCAGAATATTGTTTTCTCTTTTAATAACTACAGTACATTTGCCTTTAAGTGTCTTGTAGAAAGCTCACATGTTTATATTTCTTCATGGCTGTGTAGTGCTTACATCTGAAATATACTACAGAGCGGCTGAGCAAGCTGCCTACACATCCAGGGGCAGACCCTGACCCCAAAGCAGGACTCTTTATCCATATGCAATAACAGTCTGGAAACTGCACTTCAGGGAAATATAAACATTAAGGTTTTCAATAACTTTCATATAAAAATTAATATTATTCCCTGCATGCAATGGCAATGAATCACACGAAATTCAGTGTATTATTGACTATTTTATTTTCAATGACTTACATACTTTTTAAGTGCTGGGTGAAATCCTGCACCCATCTGCAGCCCACCGAGCTGGAATGTCCCCTACATAAACATACATATTTGTCAGCAGTCAGGTAAAAACAAATAGGTTTTTCTGAAGTCTTGCTTTCACAGGGAATTTGTGATAGCTCAGTTAAACCCGCTCAAAATCACACCTTCGCTTTGACTGCCTGGTGCAGACGAGAGCCCAGAGCTGAGCGGGAGAAGCTGCTCTGGCAGCTGAGCTGAGGACAGCTGGGGCTTTGGCCACGGTGGTGGGGAGCCTTTCCTGGCAGCAGCGAGAAGATATTTCTCTTCTCCCTCCCCTTCCCAGTTGGGTCAGAGGTTACTTTCGCATCTGGAGGAATTTGAATGCCTCATTCCTACGCTCCTAACTCTGACTCAGCTGCCCCTTGCGCCTCAAAACCTGCTTTAATAAGGGGCTTTGAATTAGATGAGGAAAGCTGTCCTCATACAGTGAGGCAGAAACTTCCACCTTGCTGCACAGACAGAAATGGAGAAATTCTGGGAGAAAAAACTGAAGGTTAGAAATGTCAGTGCACAGAAACACCTGCATATGGTGATGTAGGAAGGGGTTGTTCGTGGCATGGAGAAAACTGGGGGATCATGATGCTGTGCCAGCAGTTTGGACAACAAACCAAGGCACATTTCAGGGTGTAGTGTGCCTCTGGGATGTAATTCTGGTGAATATAGACTTACCTGTGGTAGCCCACAGAAGCTTTCTGTTAACATGCCGAGCATGAGACTTGACGCGTCTGCAGAGGGCATCTGATGGCAGCAAGGTGAGGGACAGTCTGCTGCTGGTTTTCCCCTTACCATGTGCTGAATCACGCTAACATGGAACAGATAATAAACAGCACAACTGCAAAAAGGAGCTGCCAAACAAAGATAAACCCACCTTCTGTATCCAGGCTCTAGCTGAAAAGCTTTCTGGCAGTCTCTCTCTGGCAGCCCCATCACCCTCCTTTTCCCTCCCCTTCCACACCCACAAGCAAGACCACCAGCACAGCTGTCCGTCTCCAGAGAGCCAGCAAGCCGAGTTTCTCAAGGGACAAACAAAGGACAAGAGGACCTGCTTTAACCTCACTCCTGGACAGAAACTCTGAATGTCTGCCAGCCGTCACCAGGAAGAAAATATCAATTTTTAATAATACTTTTTTCAGTATTGCTTGCCCAGGAACGTTGCCTGGCTTTGCTGAAACAACCTGGACACTAGTTCCTAGAGATATGCTAGCTTTTACTGTCATCGCTTCTAGCTCATCTATTTTTGCAGCTGGGTAACAGCTTGCAGGCTGCAGACTGATGGCCAGCAGAGCCTGGAAGGCTGGCTGTAAAGCAGTGGGTTTAGAAGAGGGATTTGGAGGAGGAAAGAGAGGTTGAGTGATGTCCAGGTTCAGATTTCAATGCCATAATGACATCCCTGGGTTTTACATTCACATAATCCCCTTCTTCAACCTCTTATCTTGTACCAGCTGTGTGAAGCTTTCGTGTGTCAGTCACAGAAAATCTGCCCTATGGCTCTCTTGCGTGGCTGGAAAACAAAGAGATAAAGTGTATTTTTGCTGGAGGATAACTTCCACATAGCTTACCTTGCCACCAAGCCCAGCAGAGACACAGCCTGCTCTGTAGGCACCAGCTCCTTGCCTGGGCATCCTCACCTGGGCGTGACAGGTGGCATGGAGCATCCTGGTCCATGGAGTGATGGTGCCCTGACTGACTGCCACCCCACCTCCTGTCTGTCCTCGGGGATGAGCAAGCACCCTGCCACCCAGCCCAGGTCCCTCCACTGGCAGCCATCCCCCTCCTGCCCTGGCCAAAGCCTAAAGCAGCTGCCCATCATACCCTGGGCAGGGATCGACACCTGCCCCCACCCTGCTGCCCACAGCAGTTCCTGGGGCTGGTGGAGCAAGGGCAAGAGTGGAGCAGACACCAGCACTGCACAGGGGGACCCCCAGACCCACCTGCCCATCTCCCCCCACTTTGCCCTGCCTCACTCACCGCTGGCGAGAAGTCCTAGCTGCCCGAGCAATACAACCTCCTAACAGAAATGAGACTGCTGTCCCCATTTCTGCCCACTCAAACATGAGATTTAGAGAACAATGACAATACTGCCTTCTCTTCTCCCCATCTTGCTAGTGTTACTTGTTTTGACCGAAAATATTTGCATATTTAGCCAAGCACACCTTGGGGAAGTAAGGGGGAGGCTCTCCACCCATCGTACCTTTCATCTGTGCCTATCTGTCTACCCTTGTATGTGACTCAATTTGTGCAGCCAAAGAGAGCCTTTGCAACAGAGACAAGTCCTTTCAAAGACAGTTGCCTTGTGAGACTGACATTTTATTGCTATATATTTGTCTTTATGTACCTCATACGGGATGACAGGCCATATCTGGTCAGTATTTAGATACCTTCTAGACACAACCTGAGAGATGGTTTAAGGTCTCCAGGAAAACAAGGACCAGTGCAGGAAATAGGGACATCTTTTGAAATTTCCTTTTGCACATGCAAAATCACAGCAGCAGGGGCAAACTGAAAGCATTTCTAAGGGTGAGTCACTAGGAGCCCATCAAATGTGCAGGAACTCGGGATTTCAGGGACAATCTACAAAGACCAGGCAGAGGGATGATGTCTGCCCCCTTCTTTCAAACAGGGGATGCACACTGACTGCAGCTGAATCCTTCTCAAAGGCAGCCTTCTCTGGGCTTATCCGTGCTCAAGGAGCTTCCACAGCTTGCAGCCGACAGAAAAATGTGGGTTGAAAGGGCAAATGAACTAGATTATCATTTCAGTTCCAGATTCATCATCAGTACCATCATAAATGATAGCAGGCAGTCCTCAGAGATTTGGATTGAAAAACCCTGAAATGGGGAGAGTCTGTGGATGAACTCCATTGGAGATTCACCTCTGTGTGCTGCTGCCAGTGGGACGCTGTCCTGGGTTCAGCTGAGAGAGAGTTAACTTTCTTCATGATAGCTAGCAAGAGGCTGCATTTTGGATTTGTGCTCAGAAGAAAGCTGATAAAAAGTGATGTTTACGTGGCTGACAAGGTCTTTCAGCTTCTCTGGCTGCCTGCAGATCGGAGAAGCTGGGAGGGACCACAGCCCCAGTTACCAGCCCAGGATTTGATCTTAGGTTCAGGACTGAGACCCAGAGCAGCCAATAACCTATTCCATAGCATACACATCATGCCCAGTATACAGGTGAGGACCCTCTGGAAGATCGGCCCTTTTAGTTCCAGATCTCTTTTGCTCCAGGTCATCTCGTTCCAGGTGGTCGCTCTCCCAAGGCCTTTCCCCCTCCCCCCTGGTCAGCTCTCAGTCTTGGACACTCGGACTGTTATCTCTGTTCCGTGAGTATGGTTTCAGGACTCTCCCTGCTCCGGGATCATTAGCCAGAAACAGGCTGAGCCTTGGTCATCAGGTGGGGGGCAGTATCTGTGTATCACTCATTTGTATATTTGTATATAGTAATATTTTCAATATTATTGTAGTTTAGTTATTAAATTCTTCTTATCACAACCCACGAGTCCTTTTTTGCCTTTACTCCTTTAATTCTCTCCCCTATCCTTGGGTGGGGGGGATTGGGTGGGTAAGCGGGTGTGTGTGAGTTGGCCTCCAGCCAAGGGCAAACCCATCACAGACTCCAAGCCATGGGGTCACTCGTCCTGGCTGCCTGCCTGGGAGAAGGAGGGTCCTGTGACTTTCTGCTGCCCCCTAGAAATGCCAGCAGGCCAGCATGGACCCGAGTGTCACCTGGCTTTAGGGGCCACAGGAAAACAGAAAGTCCTCCCAATGGGAAGTCCTGGTTTCCTCACAGTCCTTGAGATCAGGATGAGAAATGGTGGCTGGGCCATACGCTCCAGGGAGGCAGGGCAACCTCAAACGGTGATTAAGACAAGGCATTTATAACCTTCCCTGCAATTATCCGTATTCTCAAAAGTCTCAAAGTTGCTGAGCCTGAAAAGTCAGGCTGACGGTGCTGTGGAATAACAAACATGAAATAAACGGTTCAGCATCTCTCTGATACATGCACAACTTCACAAGCCCAGAGGTTCCCAAACCCTCATCCTCTCAACATGTTACTGCTAGAAGGAGATCTATTTTTCACATGCAAGGCATAAAAGTATGTCCAAAGTGCTGCATGGAGGAAGTACTGCATGCGGGGAAGAAATAGCCCTGCACTACTGCCTACCTAAAAATAGGTCCTTTCCAGGGCTAGGGACAAGTTTCACGGATAACAGGTACTGGCTTGCTTTTCCACACCCCCAAATATGCCCTGTGGCGAGAATGAGACATGAAGGAAGTAGGGATATAAATAAAACAAAACCAGCTAGAAAACTAGGAGAATCCTGCTTCCTCTTGAAGAGTAAGCGAGCAAGTGCTTCACTGTGTTAGCACAGTCCCTCGCATTTCAGATACAGCCCTGACCCTCTCCCCTCTACTTTGCTATCATCCCATCCCATGGGAGCCTGTTTGTAAATCATCGCTCAACGTCTCCCCTGCTAGCACAGAGGAAGCAATGACAGCTCCTCCCTGAGTTCCTGCATTTTATGGAATAGCATGGCTATGTAGTGCTGGGTTAGCAGCAGAGGGGTCGGTGCTGTGGCAGTGGAGCTGGACACAGGTGGCACAGTGGTGGCAGTGCTAGGGGGCCTCCCAAGCATATCAGAATTTAAGGAAAAGGCGACTGCAAGTTTTAGCAGTAGAAATTTTCACTGGGAAACAGATTTAGTTTCTGGTCTGGCCTTAACAGCCCATAGTGCTCCCTTTAGACCCCACTGCCGTAACCCCCAGCTCTGGTGATATTCAACATAGCAGTGACTTGTGTTTCACAGCACAGGCCCAGCTCAGGCTTCCCAGCTGGTGGCAGGCCATCACTTCACAGAGATGCAGCCCTGCACCAGTGTCACATTTCTCCCCAGCCTTGGTCCACTCAGCATAAGCCACTCTTGATGCTATTTCAGTATGTTTTCTCCATAGCTCAGCTGGCAGAGCAGGGGAGTGTGGGTATTTTTTTTTCTCCAGGACAATGCAGAGGTCTGTAGTTCAAAGGAAAGACTGGTTTTAAGGTTATAATAAGGACATGACTTTACACCACGTCAGCGACCTACTGAGACTCCGTCCCAGCTCCCTAGGCTGGTCTAGGCTATGTTTTCATCCGTCGTCATCTTGAGGGACATTCCTCAAGGCCTGAACAGAGATACAGTGCTGGAAGATAACGGATCACACATTATGGTATTAGAGATAAACAAATATGTTGGGTGTGGGGGCAGGAAGGTTTTCAGACAGCAAGGTGTTACCTGACCTGATTAGGCACCTGCTTAGCACTGGTGGAAGTGCTGGTACCTCTGTCCTTCAGCTTTTTTTCCTCTGCTATTTTTCAAACTTATCTCCATTTTCCTTTCATGTCTTTCTTTGCCCTGTACATGCTCATCAGATGCAAAACCAGCATGACTATTCGTTTCTGAGTGCCAATGTCTTTTTTCTTTTGAAAGTCAGGTTAGAAGAGCAAGTTTGCCTGTTGGATATTTTCCGGCCAAGTTCTTTCCCTGACTCCATCACGTTGAGATTCATGTGAGCTTAGGTGAGCACCATGCATGAGAGAGAGACGTAGGTGTTGGCAAGGACAACAACAGCCGGAAACACCTTCAAGACAGGCAGGAGCTAAAAGAAGGCACTTTAAGCTATGATCAGGGATGTCACCCGCTGTGTCATTGTGTTCACTGCACCAAGCAGCAGTCTGTCAGATTAACATCCTTTTGAATTATCACTTCAGGAAACATCTCAAGCATGCCAGCCCATATCCATATGTGGTGGTGCAACATCCACGACACCATGAGTGGTGTTGTGTTCCCCTCTCCCATCAGCCTGTTCCCCAGGAACCCTAACCCTTTCTAGTTGTGACTGAGTTTAGGGAATGCAAGGGAAGAAAGGGTAGACAGCAAGTCTTTTGGCCACAGAAGAAATCAGGTTTTGGGTGCCTCTTCAAAGGCCTTGACCCTGCCACTGAAGGGATAGCTTTGCAGTAAAATTTCTGTTTTGCCTTGGCTACCTGAAGATGCATGTCTCTCACCGTGAAGTCCTGCCCTGCTGCATTCAGGGTCGGGCAACACAAATAGTTCATGGCAGTAAACTGTATCGTAGTAATATGATACCATGGTCTGGGGAGAAGACAAGGAGTTTGGGCCTTTATTCTTCTCCACTGCAACTTCTCCGCCTGCCTCCACTTTAGCCAGCCAAGCACAGCCTGCGCGCAGCCCAGAGGGTGATTCCTGGTGACCCCAGGCATCAGCAGGGAAGGAGGCTGCTCCAGCACTGTGCACAATGGAAGGAGTTATGCTGTGAGCCGACAATGCCTGGCCTCCCTTGTCCTACCTCTGGGGTCAAGAAGCTGGAAAAACAGGGCACTGCCGATCTCATATCCCTCTGCCACAGCTGCCCTTTGGATCAGGAGGAGGCAACCGGAGGTGAGGATGAGCATGTGCAGGGAGGGCTGGGATGCGGTGGCAAAGCAGAGCACAGGACTGATGCCAGAGCTGCTGTGCTTTTCTGTTTTCACAGCATTGAGTGTTGCACTGCCAGTGAAGCATATGGCCAACAGCATGTAGTCTGCAAGAAAGAAGGGGTGGTGGTATAACAAAGTCAGTTCTCTGATGGATCGGCTTTTTGTGAGCTTTGCCTCCTTGTGTCACTTGTGTCACTGTTTTTCTAATGCTGTGGGGTCGTATCTCCTTTGTCTCTGCCCCATTGCAACAGTGCAGGGAATCTTACTTCAGGGAAGCCTTGGGGGGTGGACAAGCTGGAGCAGCACATAGTGTGTTTCTGCTGCTTCTGATAATCCCAAAGACTGTAACACAAACATGAGAGAGGTGATAATAGATTTGTGTATGAGTAGACTAGAAATCACATCTCTTCCAGTTACCTACGCAGTATGGCCTTGGTGCTATTTCCATCCCTAATTATTGCTATGAAGCATTTCTCAGTGACGCAACGGCTTTGCAGCAGCATCGAATTGTGCAGAAATTTGTATTCAATGTGCCTTTTAGGCCTTGGTTCACCATATTCCAGAACTATGTGTCTGCCACTTGCCATCACGCTGCTGGACCTGTGGAAGGTGTCCCTGCCCATGGCAGGGGGGTTGGAGCTTGATGATTTTTAAAGTCCCTTCCAACCCGAATCATTCTTTGATTCTATGAAAAATATGAAGAACATAATTTATCCATGACAAATCCATGGATATACATTCAAAATAGACTATATTTATCAAATACTTAAAAAAAAACTAAACAGACTCCTACCCCTACCCATCTAAACCAGCATGACCTCTCACCTGTCACTGGTGGGTGGGTGATTGCCCTGAGATAGTACAACTTTTCTTTAGAAGCTTCCTCTGCATGTCATTAGGCTGCTCCATTAGGTCACGTCCATTAGGCTGCTCCTGATACGTCAGGTCTCATAGCCAATTCCTTGGGCTCCTGGCAGACTTTAACCTGAAATGCATCCAGACTGGTTGCTCATTCTCAAGGACTGAAGTCAGCCATTGTTCACTTCCAGGGAAGTATAAATGTCTCTTGATCAAGCCAGGTGTCACCCAGTTAGGCATGAAGAAGGTGACAACTGTCCTGTCCTTCCTCTGGTGACTTCCTGTTGTGTTCCCGCATGAAATGCTCTTTACACTGACCCTCACAGGTTGCACCAGGCTGGAGATTGAGAAATAAAGCATCTGAAGGGACCAACACATAGGTCAGGAAGCTGCACCTTCTTCATCTTGGTGATCCCTCTCTTTTACGGCTGGTGAGCCTTTCTGAGGGAAAGATGCTTGTCCAGGGTGAGAGAGGCAGTGGGCTCAGTGCCTCTGTGCTCTGGCCTCAGGCTGGTGTTGTCCCCACTCCTCCCCGGGCTGTGCAGGGGGGCAGAAAGGAGCCTGGGCCATTTCTTTCCAGTTTGGGGAGGAAACTGTGCTGCCAGTGGGCTAACAAGTATCTCTGCGTGGTCCCTATGTGAGGCCACTTTGTAAAACTGGAAGGAGTTTCCTCCTTCCCACTTCAACCTTCGGCTCCTTTAACCTTTTCCATTACGGGAGTGAACTGTCTCACCCTCTCCCTGAAGAGACAACTTCTGCGAAGCAAAGAGCAGCCTCTGCTCATGTGGGCAGAAACTGCTCCTCTCGCTCCTGATCCCAGCAGCAGCTTGAAGCAAGGCATCCCCTCCAAACTGACTGGGTGCACACACTTTGCCATATGCCCACCACAATAATGATAGCAGGCAGGGAAAAGAAGAGATGTTCACATTATTACAGAACAAAAAGTTAAAAAAGAAAGAAGAAAAAAAAGAAAAAAAGAAGATGGCATTCAGGCATCGAGCCAATGCCTTTCCCTTAGCAGCACTCTGGCTGAGCCCTTGAGCCAAAGTATTGTTAGCTGGCCAGGTAATGCTAAAGGAATGAAATAATTCTAACTTTTGCCAAGAGGAAGGGCCAGTGTGTCTCCTGGCTGGAGAAGAGACAGCAGACCCTCCATGCTAAAGCAGTGAACCTCCCTGGAAGGGAAGAATTTGGATTTTTAGGAGGAAATTAGATATGAGAGGCACTTTGTTCCTCCATGAAGAAATACTTCTGGGCCAGCTAAACCTGAGGTATAAGGTGTGGAGGAAGACAGGCTCTCCGCTCCTCACTGTGTCAGGCGAGCCTGGGGCAAAATGCCTGGATATGAGGGAATGGCCTTGCTGATTTAATCTTCAAAGCCCGTAACTGAAGCCTGTTTTTCTCTCATTTCTCCACCTACGTCCTTTATAAGTCTAACTCTCTTGGCAGCTGTGAGAAAATGTTTTTATTTGCTTTTTGTCTTAACCTGTCTTGAATTAAGTATGATTTCAGCGTAATTGGATACTAATGACTCCTTCCTTGCCAAAGGATGTGGTAAATCTCCACGTATTGCTTGGGGCATCTTACAAGCACTCCAGGTTGCCAGCTTGTTCTATATCGTATCTAAAGCATTCCTGCACGTGCTCTTCCCCCGCTGCAGGGTCCCCTTGGACCCGCAATAGCCAGGAGGGGAGAAGTGTCTTCTCGAGATGTATCAGCTCTTCTCTTTTCCAGCTCTTACCTGGAATTCACTCCCTGCATGGGCCACTAACCTGATTTCCTAACTCTGGCTCCAGCTTCCTCCATGATTCCCTGCTTGACCAAGGCTTTGCCTCCAGTTGTTCTAGGCTGCAGCCCTGACCTGGGTTGGAGTAGGGCCCATCTCACCAGGACTTGCTTTCTGCATTGCAGGACACCACAACACAGCTGCTCTCAAATGCAGCATGTGCTCCGTTAGCCAAAACTGAGTGGCCTCGCTGTATTCAGAGCACTTCTGTTGGAAGTACATGGAAATCTGAGAAACTACCATTTTCTAACATCACCCTTTGTCCCATCATCACAGCAGGAGTACCATCACTGAGCAAATACGCGGGATCCCTCTATCCTGTCTGGCCTGGGCATGCAGCGGATGATCTCTCTAGCTGCCAACAGGAGGAATAGGTGCAAATCCAGGCTGCCCAACTAGAAAAAAGTGTTACCTCCACCCCTGCAAACTCCTGCTTGCAATTACATTCTTCCTGTTGTTTTATACCCACCAGCCATTTGGACATACTCACTCCCTTTTGTTCACTTCATGTTTCTTCATTATTAATCCAGGGGAAAAAACCAAAAGCTATCTGCAAAAGAGGAGTTATTTGCAAGTCTCTGCTTATGAAGGAGCTGCTCCCCTCAGTGCTCACCCCTCACTCTGAGGCAGTCAGGAGGAACTTGGCCTTGTCTTCACCACATACCTCACTAGCACCTGCAAAAAAAAAAAAAACCAACCCAAAAAAAAGAAAATAAAAAAGCAAGAAGACAAATTCAGATAGGATGGAAATAACAAGTGGAAATTAAGGTGCTTTTGGAGGCAGACAGCAGGTCTACCTCTTATCTACTGGATACCTTCTCCACTTCTCACACCGTGCTCCCACACTCAATGTCTTCTGCTTCATTGTATCAGCACAACCCTTCTCCTTCACGCTGCAGTTTCACAGGCAGTCAAAGGCAGCTGAGCAGCTCTGGCCAGCAGGTTGGGGCAGCCCGTGCTCTTACCTTCCTCCTGTTAGCCCTGGCTGCAAGGTCCCAATGTTTGCACCAGCTGAGCTGATTCACCTCACTGACTGTTATAAATTTACCCACTTATTTGCTGGATTATCAAGTGGGCTCAGGTGCCAGGAGTGACCACAGACCCCCAGAGCAGTGATAAGGCAAGCTGTGTAGCTAAGCACGGTGGAGCAGAGGTCAGACCTTACTGCCTTGGAGCAAGGAGCTGCTAAACTGGCTCATCCTCCTTTCAAACTTCACCCTCAACATCCATGTTGTTACCCAGAATGTAATACCTTCAGTACCTCACAGGATGATCTATGACTTGATGGAGTGCTCACAAGCAAGTCAAGCCAAAAGCCATCAGTTATCACAGTAATCTGGCAAAATCAGCTCTGCTGAGGGAGGTACAGCAGTGATGTGTGTACAGATGGGGTTGTGGTGATTAACGTCTGTCTCTAGAAGCTCCTGACATTTTCCCTGGTAGCAGGTTATATGAACCCCATCCATTAAGGAATGGAAAAAAGAGCTATTCATGTTTTTTCATGCTGTCTAATAGCTAATGCTGGCTAACTGTTTTTTTTTTTTCTGTTTGCCTAATTAATCTAGGGCTAAATATGCAGAGTTTGTTTTCAGTACCTGGGCTCTCTCTCTTACAGACCTGTTTGTGGAAGCCTGAATGGACATGTGTCAGGCCAGAAATTGGAAAAAACTCAGCAGGTCACTGACACCGAGGTTATTATCAGTGACAGGCCAACGCGTTTGGCTACCGTAAGGTCAGGGAAGGGCTCAGAAAGGCAGGCAGCAAGCATCACCAAGAAGTTCTGAGGCTGAATCCGAAATGTTCCTTGTCTGTGAGGCGTTCCCTGGCTCTCCCTGGAAAAGCAAAACTTACTTTACATTTGTTGGCAAGGAAAAACTGGAAAACAAATTCTGAGATGTCGTGGCCTTTGTGGCCGAGTGACCAAGACCACTGGAACGCTGTTCTCCTTCCTGAAGCATCAACATAGTGCTTTGTATGGACTAAAAGTTAAAGCCTGTCTTGCAGTCCAGAGAACTGTCTGAGCTGTGGGAAGAAAATATGGGATATGGTCCAAGAGCAACTCAGACCTTGGGGCAGGAATCAATGTGCAGATGTCAACCAGACACATAATAACAGAAGAGGTATCGGTGGGACAGTGGAAGGGGGGTTACGTGGAAGACAAGGTACTGATGCTGTCTTGGTACCTTCAGAGCTGCCCTTATCCCTCTGAATGGATTGGCTCCTGAGCTGCACCATGCAGCCTGTCCCAGCCCTGCAGGCCTTGTCTGTCTGCTCTGGGGTGCTTCTGCAGAGGCAGGACCAAGCGTGGGGTGAAGCCCACGAGGCTGTTCTGCTACAGCATTGTGGGAGCCGAGGCAGATCCCACCTCCTCCTCCCACCAGCTGCCATTCCTCCTCCAGACACCACAGAAGACTCTGCTGGCCCCAGGGGCTGCAGCAGGTGGGGGGAACAGGGTTTATGAGTGAAGGGGCATGACAACTGCCAGCATTTGGGCACTGGATGATATTATGATGCTTTTTCCTTTTGGCATAGATATTGCAGCGGGTGACATGACATGGCTTATTCCGAGCTTGTAGTTCCAAAGTGGAGAAATATCAGATACAGAGCTTGGACCCAGGCACCAGTGGGAAAATGGCATTTCCACTGCACAACCTCCACCCACTGCTGGAGAATTTAGATTCCCCCCAGCCTAAGAACAACAGCGCAGCAAAGATTCAGGATGGGAGTAGCATCAGAGACCCAACACTCAGAGACCAGGGCATGCAGGACTTTGCTCTTGCCCTGCAGCCCTGTGTTCCCTGCATTGAAATGGCTGTGTGGGGCCAGTGGTGCAATGGATAACGTGGATGACTACAGATCAGAAGCTTGTAGGTTTGTCTCCTACCTGGCTCGCTGTGGTTGCAATAATTTTTCTGTCCGGTGTTTCCCCTCAGGTTCCCATCCAGCTGGGCATGGATGTTCAGAAAACTGGGAAATCTAGGGGGTGTGGGGGGGGTGAAAAAAACCATCCCAGTTGGAAAGTTGAAGATGTGGATTTCCTCATGAAGGAATTATTTTAATTAAGTTGGTGCTTGCACATCCTGCTGAGCATCCTTGGGAGATTTCAACTGGGTCAACCCCATCTCCAAAGAGATTTATATAAAAAAAAAACAAAACAAAAAACCAAACAACTTGCTGATTACATGGATCTTTTCCAGTTTCACTGGGAACCTCCAGCACCCAAGTCTATTCCCAGCATCTTCCAATTTTTCCATTGTCATGCTCTGGCTCAGCTGACACTGGAGGATGCCTGCTCATCCAGCTCCTGCTGCTGAAACAGGGCAGGTTTGGCTGCTCTGGGGAACATACTGGGGAGCTAAAAATCATGTCTAAGTGCCCAGGACACCTGTTGAGAGAGCTGCTGTTAGCTGAGTGATAACCAGATAGATCTGGTGACCCTGAAATCCCACTTAACTCAAGCCAGGTGAAGACTAGGTACATTGAGAAGAGTACCTAAGTCAAGAAATAATAAAGCTTCAGATACTAACAAAATCAGGAAATATGGTCTCATTTCCAGTGTTTTCCCACCTATGTGATCAGCAGGACATCTTGTCCATGCACATGCCACGTATCTCAAAATGCATCCATCAGCCAGCAACTTGTCATGCGGGAACATTTTCACCGTCTCACCTTTGAAATCTTCCAGGCGGTCTGAAAATTTTTATCCTCACGCTCTTAATTCCACTGAGATTTACTCTATTTCCCCTTTCTCCAGGAGAAGAGACTTTGCTTGAAATGCAAACAAACCTTTTGTTACAATGTGGGAGCTGAAAAATTATTTTTGTTGGAGCAGGTGTGTCCCCCTGTACCCACCAGGCCGTTTAACAACCCCTGGTCCATCTGTTTGCCCGTCCACCTCACTCTGGTGATCCAGTGTATCGGGGTGCCATGTCTTATGAACGGGGTTTTATAGTCACTGGCATCCTTCATTATTAAGTGATATAAATGGTTGAATAGCATGCATGCACACAGCCTGTTATTTGCCCTTGCTGGAGTCCAGATACAGAAATAATTAAGCACTTGTAGGTGACTGGTCACTAATCATTTGCTCCTAAATGAAGTATTTAGCAAGCTACACTAGCATCCAAGCACTGACTAGGCTGTTATTGTAGTAAAAAGCATTTAGTAAATTTAAATACAAGAGCACACCCTAGAAGAGTGGGAAGCTGAGCAGAGCAGTTCCACTAACGTAACAGGGCCACAGCTCAAGAGGCAGAATAGTTGCTTAGCATATAGTAAGTCCTGAGACTGGTGCCTAAATTTTCTGAGTTTGGGGCTTTTTTTTGTCTTTCTTGGCTTTATTTCTGCAATACTTTTATGATTTTTCTTTTTTTTTCCCCTTTCTTTTCACATACAGGTAACACACAGATACACAGAAATGCATGAATACCAGTAGGTTCTGGGTGGATAGGAGATGAAAAATGTCTTGGAGATGGAGATGGAGGGGAAAAGAAGATGATCCCTTCTCCAGAAGAGTAGAATAGAACAGAATATTTCAGTTAGAAGGGACCTGTAACAATCATTTAGCGCAACAGCCTGACCAATTCAGGGCTGAACAAAAGTGAAAACATGTTGTTAAGGGCTTTGTTCAAATGTCTCTTGAGCACTGTCAGGCTCGGGGCATTGACTCCCTCCTCTCCCTCTCCCTCTCCCTCTCCCTCTCCCTCTCTTTGAAAAAAATTAATTTTGTGGCCCTGCATGGAGTCTATGCCCTGTCCCACACTGAAGCATGGCAAAGGGATGTGCTTTTGGGCTCTGCTGATTCTGATTTGACTGCTAGCGTGTGCAAACACGTAAGATAAGGGGGACCTAAGGAAACTGATGCCTTCTCTCAATTTCTGCTCTCCAGGGTGCCCCTGTTCCCTGCCAGGAGGCTTTTCACGCCTGGATTTCTCTTGAGATAGTTCCTGAGAGGGATGCACTACACTGTGCTGGAAGAGGAAGGAGAAAAGGTTGATGGCGTGTATGCATGTGTCCAGATGCACGCACAAAACATACTAATTAATAGAGAGGTAGCTTGGGCCAGGGACGGGATGCCTAAGGCCAGTAACTACAGAGCAGAAGCTTTCAGGTCTGACTCCTGCTGAGCTTCATAAATCCGTTTGTCTGATGATAATCTTGCTTATATTATATTCCCACAGATAGTGGGTCTTCCTTGCTCTCATATCTGAAACCTACCCCAAAAAAACATTCTCCTATAGAGAAGACTCATTCTTGGTTCTTCTGAAGGAGAAAATTTCCATTCTTCCCCTGCTATGCAGACAGATGAGGCTGCCTTCAGACATGTTTACTCTTTTCAAACCAGGAGTTGCCACCAAGCATGTTTTTCTGCACACTGTGCAGCACCTGTAGTGAAAAAGAAGACTTGAAGAGAAAGGAAAGGAGGTGGAAATACAACAGAAGACAGGGAGAAAAAAAGCAGACTATGAGTGCTGGCCCCATTATTTACAACATCCTAAGCAAGCCCATGTTCGTCTGCATTAAATCCCTTCTGTATGAAGGACCCCTGTGCCCTCTCCCACCACCCCACCTTCTCCCAGATCATCCCACGTATGCCTCTGTGGCACAGCCGAAGTCCAGGACCAAACATCATGTCCATCACCTCAAGCCAAGAGATGGTGGAGCACTTTTGTGAACTCCCATCAGCTGGAATGCTTGGAGCCATCATTCATAAGGAATATCTAGCGTCATATAAAGCAAAATCAGCAAGGATTATTTGGCACCATGCAAAGCAACATGCAAAATGAGGAGAGCCTATCCAGAGCTGAACTAGCACCCTAAGGATCACCATGGAAAAGATTACCCAATAAAACTAGCCAAGACTGAGTTAAAAATGACTAATATTTTTGCTCCACATAGGAGAATGCAAAATACTAATTCTAATAATAATAAATTACATATTATTCTAATATTTTTTGTTAATTATGGTATTAATAAATACGATCATTAATATTATTACAGAAAACACCGGAGCCCTTCCAAAAACATCGGTGCAAAAATGGAGTTCGAAAAACACTCGCATCTCCTTCGAGCCGGAATCGAACCAGCGACCTAAGGATTCCAGTGAGATTACTTCCTCTACAGTCCTCCGCTCTACCAGCTGAGCTATCGAAGGGAGCTGTTAGTCTTTGCCCAGCGGCCACCCAAGGCGTCGCCCCGCCCCGTGCGGAGTTCTGGGCACGCCCCCTGAGCGGGGGGGTAGAGCGGGGATGAGCAGCGCGGGCGCGCAGCGGGCCTGCCGCGAGAGAGAGGATAGCTGAGAAGGCAGCGGCACAAAACTGTTTTCTGTCGCGGGCCAGTGGCGCAATGGATAACGCGTCTGACTACGGATCAGAAGATTGTAGGTTCGACTCCTGCCTGGCTCGGGTGTATTTTGGTGACTTCGTTCGCTTAGCTGCCCTGCGGGGAGGAAAACCGAGGCGAGGTGGCTTCTGTCCCTCCCCCCTCCCCAGCAGGCGTCCTGGGGTAGGCACCAGAACGCCGTTATGCTCCCACAGAAACCTGTAGAGCGCTGTGCCCTGAGATGTGACAGGTTTTTTCCATTTAAAAAGCCATCTCCCAAGTTATATATTCTCCAGAAACTGTTCCAGATATGACTCCCAATGGCTGTTAAATATGCGTGAGCAACAAGCAGAAAAACGAGGGTCTCGAGGACTTTGCAGGACATGAGGGGGGTGACCTTTCTTTCCTCGTGCCATCTCTCGTATGGTGCATCTTTATATTGTGAGCATCACCAGCACCCTGCACAGACACCGCAAAACAAAGGACGGTGATTCCAAGCATTAGCAGCACTAATGAGCTATCTCAGTTATTTATTTGTAACAACATGAACCACTTTTTATAGTAAACTTGCACTGAACGCACGGACTGCGTTACTCTGAATCCATGGAATGTTCCCAAGTCCAATCACTGGGGCTGGCTCCCTCACCGCTCCTGGCTGCAAGCTGCTCTTCACACACGGCGTAGCCTTTACATACGTCAAAAACAGTTTTTTGCAAAATCACGTACTTTCCATTCAACTGCACAACAAGGATGGTCTCTCACTTCCTGTGGCTAATGGATAATCACTATGAAAATAACATTCTTCATCACAGCAGCGTTGCTTGCTGCCTTCAGAGACATCATGGTCATTTTCTGTAATGCCATTGATAAGACTGACTGTACTGTGTCAGGCCAATGATGAGCACACTGCTCCTCTCCTAGAGCCTATAGGATTTTTCCCCATGTAAGTTATTGGTGTGTTAATTGGGCTAATTTCTTGGCACAGTAATGCATTTGACAAGATGCATATTTAGATGGTTTGAAAAGTTGAAGCAGAGCTGCTGCTTTATAGTTTCGACTACGGCCCTTTTTCCCTCTGAGAGATACCAACCACGCTCCGGGCGTACTAAAGGTGTTAAATGAAGAGCTCAAGTGAAAAACAATCCCCTTCGCGCCCGAACAGAAGTGGAAAAAAGATATACGAGCCAGGCAGGAGTCGAACCTACAATCTTCTGATCCGTAGTCAGACGCGTTATCCATTGCGCCACTGGCCCCACACGGTTTAATTGCTTCCTCTCTCACTTGTACGGCTTAACACCGCCCCACC
>WKFP01013767.1:193095-218284 GCA_011057875.1 Pterocles orientalis
CCCTCCGTGCCGAGCCAGGCACGGCCCCAGGACCCCCCTTTGCCCCGCCCCACCGGCAGGAGGCGCTCCCCGCAAACCCTGCCCCGCCGCGCGGCGAGCTCGATCCGGAGCTAACGCCCGCCCGAGAGCGGTGCACCCCACGCATGCGCGGAGCTGCGGCTACCCGAGCTGCCCTGATTCTTACTGCACGATGGAACACACTCCTATAGGTCCCTTCGATAGCTCAGCTGGTAGAGCGGAGGACTGTAGAGGCGCTGTCCCGCGGGAATCCTTAGGTCGCTGGTTCGATTCCGGCTCGAAGGAGACTATATCTTTTCTACCCACTGCAAAGCAGTTTTCGCTCATTGCAAACGTCCTGTTCCGGCTGCATTGCAAAGCGAGCCTGCTCTCCTGGGACTGGCCGAATTTCAGAGGACGAGGCGGCTGCTGCATGACTGCCAACACCTCGTTAATTTTTAAAGGCAAACAAGATGTATGTTGTTCTTACTCCAACTTACCACAAATGCTCACAAAGCAAGTTAGTGCAGGAGGATGCCCGCTGAAATCCCTCCGTCTCATTGCAGTTAATTAGGATGTTGAAATTGAGAGGGGCTTTTTTCCAAACCTCCTCTCCCCTGCGCGTCTAGACAGTATTTTTCCAGAATAAGGAACTATCTGTATATTTGCATGCTGCCACAAGAGGAATACATTTTCAAATCCAGCCGGGTGATACTTAGCACATTAACTGCCTCTGCTAGTGGGAAATTCTGTGTCTTTACCAGTGTCTTTCTGAGATTATCTTGCAGGTTGTTGTCCGATATGATTGCCTTCCCAATCCTGGGATGGGCAAAACTGGCACGAAGAACTGAGTCCTTGTATGAAACTCCTGTACCTGTTCATTCCTCTCAAAGTGAAAGGAGATGCTAGATGGGATGATTTAGCTGACCTTAGTTTGTGGAGAGAGAAAGAGGATTACTCTCATCTGCAGTCTTTCTCTCTGCTTTGTAGCAGCACAATGAACATTTTCTTTTCTACAGAAAATAGAAAGGAAGTATAGAAAAAGATCAGTAATTTCACTGTGCTCAGCTTTGCATGTTTTATCATTTTTCTTTAATTATTTTATTCTAAAAAGAGACACAAATGTAATTATTTTTGTCTGAAATCATGTCCTTACTTTGAGTATTAATTCTGAGGGAAGGTAAGCAATGAAATTAAATGACCTGCAATTATGTTTGATGTTTCTTGAATTAAGCAGGGTGCTTTAAGGTACAAACTTGTTGTGGGGAGAAAAGTGCACAAACTACCTAAATAACTGGTTACGTTGATGGTAGTTCTAAGTCTTCTGTGATGCTCCTTCCATTTGGTATTATGAGTGAGTCTGGATATGAGTTAATATCTAAGCATGCAAAAGGACAGCTCTCTGAGAATACATCCAGCCAAAACAGTTACCCCTTGTCAATTTTTCAAATGCTTGGGCTTCTGTGGTCACAGAGACTGGATACCATCTTAGTGAGAAACATTCCTGTCCCGTAGCAGGCCCAGACACTCTGTCAGCCTGCACTGACTCTTAGACAGATACAAGATCGCTGAATGAAATGCCAGCCCCAGGGAAGCTGACGAGATGTCTGCCATTGTCAGCATCACAGTTTCACTGTCTGTGCACACCTTTTGCTGGGAGAAACCATTACCAACAGGAACCGATGCTCGTTAAACTACCGTCTTATATCACTTCATCACCCTGCTGATTTTTTTTATGCAGACAAGCATTCTGCATTGTATAAAGGCTTTGCAGTGTGTGGCTATAGCTCTGGCTGCTTTGCATAGGTAGGTGCACCTGCTGCAATCCAAGAGCAAGTTCCTCTTTGGGGAAACCCTGAGTTGCCACTTACCACTTGTCAGGGTGCAAAGCCATAATTTTGGACAGCTGCCTCCACAACTTCTCTGGGTGTTACTGGAACAAAATGGTTGATAGTGTGGAAAAGTAAAGCGAGTGCTACAATTCATACATACAACCTTTATTAGTCAGAATGGTTGATAGCAAAGGTAGATTTGAATATACAGTACTTTACATATAAATAAATGCAGGAAAACAGAACAAAATTTTGAGGAACTGTACATTTTGAGAAGATTAATGGGTGTGCAACTGAACTTTACACAGAAACAGACCACGTAAGCATAGCTATCTTCATGTTAGGAACTTTTCTGAAAAGCAGACGAATGAGTAAAATCACATTGAAGAGCTAAATCCTGAAATCTTTATTCATCCTCTCTCCACGTGTCCTCAGGATAGCTGATCCTGACAGCACTGAGAGAGGCAAATGTCCTGGTACTATGAAAACTAAGTTTCCTCTTTGGAATTAAACCATGGGTTCAGACACTCAGATTTTTAAGCTGCAAGTCCTCAGAGCCTTGGTCATTGGTTTGTTCTGAAGTTTTTGGCTGAGGCAATACTTTATGACTCTTTTGTAGAGATCCCCATGTCAGGAAAAGGGTTTTGCAAACATGCAACAGCTTGTCCATCTTTGCACCACACTGCGAGATTGTCTCATAAATCTTTCCCAATAAAAATCTCTTATTTAGGAAGAGTGAATAAGAACCACATGATTTACAGTACACTTTGAGCCCATGGAAAACACTTCCTTGATTTCAGTAAACTTTGTCTCTGGCCCATAGAGTTGGGTCCTGAGGGACCTGGAAGGTTTTGCATGTGAAAAAATTCCCCAGTTGCTTTTGCTAATCTGGGATTTACCTTGCCTTCCATGGCTTTAAGGTGTAGCTGCTGTTGCAATCAAGGGTGCAATTCTCAGTGACTCCCGTGGGAGCAGGAGGGGGGGGGTTACACATGGGAAGGGATTTCACATGTAGTGTGTAGCTTGATACTAGACTTTTCTCCCAAAGCTTTTTCCAGTTCACTGCTGGAAATAGTCACTAAGCAGCATTCGCATGTTTTCACAGCAAATTTCTCTACTAGACAGTAAAACTTCAGAAATCACTTAGCCTGCAGATGTTATGTAGTATGTGCTCTCCCCACTCCTTTGTTTGGTGATACCATCTTACATCAGAGTAAGCACTGTGCGAAGGGGAACAGCGAAGAAAGCCAAAAAATGTGTGTGTGCACCTGCGTACACTGGGGCAAGTGGGTGCTGGTATCCCCCAGAACATACTCAGTGGGCTGGCCGCTGCCTGTCTAGGAACACTAGCACCCCAATGCCCACGCCGTCTGATCTGGCCACCCAGCGGGAAGATTTGTGGCACTCAACTATCACTGGAACACGCCTTCTGGGGTCACATCTCTTCAGCAGCAGGATGATGTCACCAACCCCCCTCCTCTGGGACCACTGGGATGGATAGGCACGTACCCCCGGCACCGCTGGGCAGGCAGGATGGCGGTCTGGATTTACATATGTATGAGTGGCCTCCAAAATTATTTGTAACATTCAACTGAGGAGAAAGAGGAGTCCATGCATAGAAGGGGAACGAGCACCTGAGCACAGCCCCAGCTGTGCCGGGACTTCAACTCTTCTCTGAAGCAGAAAAACAGGACTATCTCTGAGGGCAATGTGAGCATTAACTTGCCCCAGGGCCTGTGCCTGGAGAACAGATATATAACCTGAACCGGAATTTATGGCTTTTTAAAATGTCCATGTGTTATGGGAACTTCAAAGAAAAGTTAAAAGTACTATTTCTCGACTTTGGAGTTACAGTTAGTGTGATGAAACACACTTTTTCCCATATGTTTAGCTGCCACTGAATGACATTTGATGTGAAAGGTGAAAATAGCAGGAAGACAACTGCAGGATCCAATTTTAAGGAAAGGAATAACACTTTCGACTAGCTATATATTCACTGGTCTATATAATTTAGCGGTACATTACATCCCCCTTTGGATGGCAGCACTGTGATTAGAGGAGCAAACAGACAATGACTGATGTAACATGATCAATAAAGAGAAGTTCAGCTGTCTAAGGCTTAAACTACTATGGCAAACCAGTGAAGTGCTAAGTTTAAGATAGCAGAGGTATTTCTTTAGCTCTTGCAAATTAGGGGCCCAATTTCTTCATGCTTACTTTAGCCATACCACACATATCTCCACTGATTTGTGCAGCAGTACACCTGGACATACATCTCATCCCTACCTCTTTATGTAAAATGACGCCATGTGCTCTTAAAGCCCCTGTGCCTGGGGCAGAGGGGAGGACCCGGGCTCACCCTGATGACCCAGGCTGTGAGGAGGACGGTCACTCCTCCGCCACTTGCCTGCCCTGCCACGTCCTTGCTGCTCCTGCAGCCCCAGTGCCAACGCCAGTGTTATGGCACCTAGCCCAGTGCCAGCAAGGCAGCAGGGCCAGCAGCCACGAGCACAGTGGAACAAGCAAGCCAGCAGAAAGCTGTTGGCTGGTTACCAATTTCCAGCACATTGCAGCTGCAGCCAGAGAAGCCAAGGACACCCAGCACGGGTGGCAGGCCTGTCCAGGCTGCTCCCAGGGGAGCTTTGCCATGGGGCTGTCACCGGCTATGGGAAGAGGAGAGAGGCTCTGGGCAGCCCAGGGCCAGCCTTCCCCTCCACAGGGTGTTTGCCCACCGTCTCCTGGGTTCGCAGCTTGTGCAGGGGAGGACACAGAGCCTACGTGTTCTTCTGGTGCTAAATGAGGCTCCTGGATTTGGAGTAACCTGCGTTGTAACCACCAGTAGAATAATCCCTGAGCACGTTGTCCTGGCTCAGGTTTATAATTGCCAGGGCTGTGCCCAGCAAGCCACTAGCTGCTTTCCAAAGAGCATTTATTCTCTGAGGACAGTCCTGTCTGCCTTGCCACTGACCTTCCCTCTGAGATCTGCTAAAGAGCATTTCCAGGGCTCCCTCACAGGAATGTTTCCTGTCCAGAAAAACTGCTGCACATGGGGACCGTTCCCGGGACAGGGAGAGACAGAGCCCGTGTGTCCAGAAAGGGACTCGGGGCTGTGCCTGGGAGGTGAAACCCCAGCTGGGGGCAGGGAGGAGAGCAACTCTACTAAAGGGAGTATTATTAGAGGAAAGACCAAGCCAAGCCAGGCAGTTTGAAGCTGTGAGATACCAGCATGCTGGTCTGTAGAGCTCTGTACCGGCCATAGGTATCTCCCTGAAGAGTGTAGGTATCAACCTATCAGAAGTGGGAGAGAGGGAGATTCTGCCTTGACAGGAAATTACTCTCAGCTTACTCTTGATTAGCTTAAAGACAACAACAAATATAGGCTGCAGAGCTTATAGCATGTTTTTTCTCACTGTGACACTCAGTGGGAAGCACCAACAGGTCATGTTTGCCTATTCTAGGCATCTGTGCGGTAGCTCCGGTGGCTGTCCCCTATAAGCTGTGTCTTCTCGGTTGCGTTGGTCGGCTGAAGCATGATAGGAGTTTCTCCATCTAAATTGCAGAGGAAGACAAAATATACTTTAAGAATCCTTTATTTGCTACCAATGTCAGACTTCTTGTTAGCATCACGTTTCATGTGCTGCTGTGGGTATGGCTTAACCTTGGCTTCACAGACAGCTGTGTGTGTACTGAAGAGGCGGCAATGCCCACACCGAGTTTACAAATGCTCTTACTCCTTGTCCATGTGTAATGGCAGATTTCTGGGTAATTATTGCTGTTGTTATTAAACTGGACATCAGCTGTACCCGGTGCTTGGCAGAAATTGCAAGATAAGGGTCCCTGCCTGTTCCAATTGCAAGTGCTTGTTCCTGCAGATGTCTGAATATAATGAGTGCTGTTGTGAATCAGCAAGCTAACCTTGACTTTTCTCACATTTATGAGAATGGGCCAGAAATGAGTCTTGAAGAAGGCAAAGCTAACAGTACAGAAAGAAGAGAGTTAAAAGGGAAAAAATATGTGAGCAGTAATATACTTGAGAGGGAAGAAATCACATATACCCTGAAAACCAGCTAGTTAAATAAAAATGTTAAATATCATTTTGAAGCCTTATGTAATATTTTTAAAATAGGATTCTGAGAATTACTGTTTTAATGAGTTTGGAACTGCCAAAACCTCATATTATCACTACATAAATCCTTACTGTTTTGTACTTTCTTATTCTATGCAGTTATATGTTTGATTTCCCAATATATCTGTAAAAAATGCATTTGTTGTAAAGTGGAGGAAGGCGAAACCCTTTCAGAGTTCCCTGATGGCTGTTCTGTTCCCTCTGATAATGAGCAAGGTTTGTCTGCCCTTTTCCTGGGCCTCTTTCCAATCCACTGTTTTGCAGGGGGGGAGGAGGAGACTCCAGACTCAGATACTGACTTTTAAAGGTTCAGCCATCTCAGCGAAGTGTTTTCATATGAAAAATTTTGGACTATCTATGACTTGACACTAGCACAGCCTTCATAGTAATTGAATACAAATGATGACATTTTTTTTTTTGCGGAATGACCGAATGTTCAGAAAAACATCTGACATTTCCTTCTGTTTACATGGCAGTTGATGGGATGAATCATGGGCAAAAGATGTAATGTACAGAAGTAACTTAACCCAGAGCAGGAATCTAATTGCATGCCATACGGCTTCCCCTCAGTGGGGGTAGAACAACTTTGACTCTGTCAAGGTGAAAGGCAAGAATAATTAAATGCCAAGCAGCTTCTCTGTATGGACAATTCCGTATTTAGACACAAGGTCAAAGACAGCCATGTTTCATAACTTCTAAAAGTATATGAGTAATTAATGCTTAGAGCTCAGCTCAGGCTCGTATTAGTTTGGCAGTTCCAATCCGTTTTTAAATTATTGCGTATCTTCTAGATTTCTGAGCAGCACTGCCTCCCACCCTCTGCTGCCTCCAAGTTGTTCATTCTATGGAAGATCGTTGATGGAGGGCAGAGACTAGCAGTTCATTTTGCTGTGATACCCAGATGTGCAACAAGAGAATAGGACCCACTGCAAATCTGTCGCATTGCTTTCAGCTGATCTGCAGACAGTTCCGAGCTGATGCCTTCCCCAAGTATTGTGCTGCCTGTACCCTTCTAAAATTTATGATGTTTTTTATCAGAACAGGGGCTCATGGTATAAAAAAGTGTACAAATATAGCCTGCTAATGCAGAGCTGCAGAATGGAGGTGCGGCAGAATTCACAGCTTAAACTGTTTTCTATAGATAGCTCTTGCTCACTGTTCGCCTACATTGGTATCATATGGAGTGCGGAGGAGACAATGAAGTGCTAAAAACTTACTGCTTCTGAGTTGGGAAAGTATTTTGTTATTCAGGTTCTTTTTTCTTTTTCTTTTTTCTTTTTGGTTTTTTGTTTTGTTTTGTTTTGTTTTTCTCCCAGGTCGCATTTTCTGTAAAATGAAAGTTGGTCTAGAAATGTCTTGCTTTGTTCTTACAATGATAACCAAACAGGAGAGGAGAACAAACACACCAAACAGCTTCAGGGCATCGCTACACCCTGAAGTACCGAGGCAATCCAAATTCCAACGGCACCTCCTGTGGGACCACAAAAGTCAACAAAAGGTTTGCCGTTGAGCGCAGAAGCAAAATCTGGCAACCTGTACCATGTGTGTGAGTGAAAGCTATGTCACATGTCCATGCTGCAGAGGAGCAAGTGATAACTTCCCTCTGCCAGTGTACTTTCACAGGTCACCCATAACATCATGTGATACCCCAGATTACCCTTCTTTACACTTTTTTAATGTAAGGTTTGATCTGAAAAACTAAAAACTGTCACGTTTTAAATGTAGCAATCCAAATATAATTTTTTTTTTTTGTCTTCCATTGTATGTTAGGTCACAGTCCTGTGGCATAAATCAATAGTCACGAGAAGAGATCACTGTAACCTAAGTACAGGCCAGGTCTTGCAAATCCCTAAGGTCCTTCAGTTCTGATGGCAATGCTACCCATGGAAGTACATGCTGTAAAACGCATCTCTCACAGCAGACATACAACTAGCTGAGCACTGGAACTACTCAAATAAATTTAAACAAAACTTTCTTCTAGAGGAATATGCCATTTCATCAGAATTGAAGGCTTTGACAGGATTGTGTAGTTTTCAGTGACAACTCTTTTTTCTTTTACATTTTAGGAAATGGATCACTGAATTTTTGGCCTCACATACTTTTTTTTACTAACAAATATGTTTTATGGTATGTTAACTTGAGGAATATGAAATCAACTGTATAATACTTTGGTTTTGTTACAGAGAAGTGTGGGGACTCTGAAAATTATTGCTGTTGTGCTAACTCAAAAGATAAAGTCTAAATCTTGACTCCCACAATATGCATATTGCCTCTTCTGCACAGTATGGCAGTCTCCAAGCAGCTCCCGCTGAGAGCAGCAACAACTGGTGGAGACTTGCTCTCAGAGGTTTTTAGTGTCAGGAACGATAATGTTTTATCAATGTCGCATTCCTTAGTAAAGCAATGACTGACTACAAAATATTTGGATAAAGTATGGCCTTCACCTGAGAATCTACATTTTGACCTTAGTAAAAAACCTCTGGCTAGCAATAATATACACACTGGGGAAAGCAAGAAGCAAAGAAATTAATTACCAGTTAGAAAACTCAGTCTATGGGCAGAGGGCATGTGAAGAATTTGGATCTTAATGGGATTTCCTCTTTCAAAATGAAATCTGCTGCAGGAGTGATTACAGTTTGTTTCTGAATTACCTACAGGAGCATTTCTATTATTTACATAAAGTAAGACACGAGTATTCTTTTCTATGGCCAAACATTTGAAAATGTCTGGTGGAAAAGCCCAATCTATGTTAGTCTTACTACGCTGCATCTTTTTGGTCAGCATCTCTAAAATTTGGGGGGGAAGGGGGGAAATAGAGAGGAAAGAAGTGCCGTTTGAGATAGTTATCATTCATTTTTCTAAATGCAGTGTTCAATATTTTCCTTTCAGCTGCAGAAAAGATGCTTCCATTATCCTCTGTCATGACATTTTTACTTTTATTCCTGATATGTTGCTCTCTTTTAATCTAATTTTAAAATATAGAGTTCTACTCTATGGAAGCAAGCTGGTTTTGATTGGGAGGAAAATCTAGCAAGACGGAAGAGAAGGGTAGGGAAGGTAGAACCATCTAGTTTTCTCCAGGCCCTATCTATGTACTTAATATTGTCTTCAAAATACTTTAAACACATGATTCCATGTTCAATTAATTTTTCACACTGGTACTTTGTCAAACATTTTAAATTATTTTTTTAAATTGATATCTCACAGAGACTTGGTGGGAGCAAAGGGATGGGAAGGTGGCTCAAAATTACTGAATACCAATAAATACCACTTGTGACAGAAGGAGGGAGAAATTTTTTTTCTACCACTGGTGAATTTTGTGCTGGATTTTGAGAGAGAGAAAAACACCTGCCAAATTACAAAAAAAAAAAAAAAAAAAAAAAAAAAAATTCTAATCCTTCAAAGTTCCATTTTCATATTTCAAACTTGGCTTTGGTGTCATAGACCCATAAATATGAAGACCCATTTTAGATTTGCACTTTTCAGATGCCTAATGTCATAGTATATATTACATTTATTTCAAATAATGCATTGTGGTTATAAAGTTTTCACTCATAGTTTTTTGCTGCCTTTGCAGAGACTGATAAGGTATGATCAATTTTTAAGCTGACTGTATTTACCTTGATATGCCTCTAGGCAAAACCCATTTAAAAACACCACCACATGCTGGCATATCAGTTATATAAATAGCATTTGTTTCAACTACTACAACTGTTTTGTTACATATTTATGGAAGGGTAAATTTGTGTGAAAAGTTGGGGGAAAAAAAAAATCTTCCTGCTAAAGGAACATGACATTTGCAATCTGGCAGTGCTAATTTAAGTGTAGTAAATGTAAGAATATAACAGCGTAAGACCTTCCATGACAATGGAAAAGAAAAAGAGTGAGCTGACTTCTTAGGTCCTTCCTCATAAAAATGTGTAATCCTAATCATAGTTTATATAAATTTGCAACTGAGTTGTGGCCTAGGTCTTATCCTGGTACCTTGGCCTCTTATTGCTGGAGCAAGGATCATTGCCTCTCTCAGCTTGTCCTGCAAGTGTCCAGATCTAACCAGTCTGAGATGCTTCTGTTTCCCCTGAAGATGAAGGCACAGCTCTGCCCCACTTCAGCAGGTTAGGACAAGGCTTTTTGTTCAAAATACATAACCCACTCTAGTGTCAAATTAGGAAATCACCACCATCATCCTTTGGTATAGCCAAAACCTGAGTGTGCGGCCAGGGGGTGCAGCAAAGCTCAGAAAAGAGGGTCACCTGCAGCAAAGAGGGTCCTGCTGTCCCTGGCCCATGTTCCTGGCTGGGCACTCTTGCTCCTTTCCTTGAGCTGGCATTAGCACTTGGCGTGTCCCACTGTGAGGCACGGCAGGGAGTTAAACAGGCACATTTTTGAGAGGATTAGTTTTCACCTGGATTGTATCCAAGATCTGCCTCCTTGTCGGGCAGCACAGTTGCTACTGCCAGCGCAGAAGACAGTGAGCAGCTTGGGGGCTGGATGGGAGAGGGGCAGGACGGCGACAGCTCTCGTGCAAACTCTCTTAGGTTACTCTGCAACCTTACTGTTGGAAGCTCTGCATCTTTTCCTGAAGCCTTTTTTTAAATGGGTACAGTTGGCCCATCACAGTCAGCAATAAATTTTACATGAATAAAAACCAAACAACTGCTTATTCAGGCAGATCAGATATGGCAAGCATCAGTACAGGCAGAGCCTAATCTGTAAATTCAGGATCTAGGATATGAAGCAATGTGGGCATGGGGACTAGAGGGGGAACATCTTCTCTTAAGATAAGCCCTGAGACATTTTTCATGTGCTTCATAAGTGATAATTGTTAGTGCCATAAGTTTAGTTTTTCAGTATCACGCAGCTTGGGAAGTTCATCAGGTTGTGGTGTTAGCTGGAGTGAATTGTCCTGTCTCCTCTGGTGTCTGGAAGCAGCCTCAGCACTGTGAGCAGAACATCTGGCCTACAGGCTTTAAAGGTTGTTTTGAACAGCTTTGCCACACAGTAAGCCCCTCTAATACACACCTCTTTCCATGTCGTTCTTGATTTGCTCTTCCAAATCTTCTGGAGACACACAAAACTCATGCTCTTCCCCTTCGGGTGCTTTGGGTTTACACTTTCCACAGCAGCAGTTGAAGCAGCAGCAGAGGCAGCAGCAGAGGTAGCAGCCCGTCAGCAGGCCACAGACTGCAAACAGGCCCTGGGTTAAACACAGCAGGAGGAAAACCCCATGAGCAATGACCTTCCTGAAACTTGTGGCAGCCTCTTACAGCTGAAGGCAGATCACCAGAGGAACTCCGGTTCCCAAGTGCTTGGCACTCAGAGGAGTCTAGCCACTGGCCTTGTGCCTAAACAAGAGCCAGATCTTCCAAAGTCCTCCTCACCCATCAGCTCCTACTTGCCACTCAGGACCACAGCCACAAAGAAGACACCAACCACCAGGCCCCCACATGCTCAACGTTTGAAAGTCTGTCTTCAGCTGATGGCCCTCGGAACAAACTTCCAGGCGGTATGCAAAACCCCACCTACCTTAAAATTACTCATTTCCATCTTAAAAATGACTCATTTGCCCAAGATTGTTTCTGCAAACACTTATTTACTGGTAGATGCTTGTCAACAACAAAGCTGAGAGAAAAATAAGCAGAGACCCAGATCCATCCCACATTAATTTAGGCACAGAACTAAGGCATCCAAATTAGGACTGTAGCCCCCGTGGGCTCCCCACATAGTCAATGGGAAGTTAAAAGCCCTTCCGGACAGTGATTCAGCCCCGGGGGGGATTTGAATTGCCTGTTGGGGCTCTCTCTCTCTCTCCCCCCTGAAACCTGTGTAGGATCACATAGGTGACAACTCCTGAGTTAGACTACTGAATCTGTGGTTTCTTGATTTGGGGACTCAGGTGGCAAGATGTTCCCACCTGCATGACCCTCTGCTCACTCCTGTCCTGTGGCACAAAGTGCTGCGGCTTGAACAGAGCCAGCACAGCTGCCTGTGGCAAGACCAGAGATCTCAGCCAAATGCAGCGGCCAGAAAACTTCAATTTACAGAGTTTTTCTTCCTCCAGGTGAGCTCGCTGCCTGCGTTCACAGCACAGGTCCACAGCTACTTGTGTTGGGGGCTGCGTGCCATGTTGCAGCAGTGGGACAGGAGCTGCGGGAGGGCAGCCCTTGGGCTAGTATTGGCGCCCCGTGCTCCATGGGTGCAAGATGGCAGCCTGACTCCTGACCCAGGGCAGATCCAGGCCTGCACCGCAATGTTTCTGGTAAAGGAGAAACCTCCACGTCTCTTCATGGACATAGTGGTGTAAGAGCAAAAGAAAGCCAGTGGCATTGCTGAAAAGAGAATCAAAACTGATATTAGGAAAGCGTATGTAGAGCCAGCACAACTTTGTGGCCACCAGGCATATATGAGTGGGAGGTATAGCCAGGCTTAACATTATGGTTATACAGTCTGCCTTTTACTAACTGTTTGTTACATTCATAAGAAGACATGCCATTGAAGAAGAAAATAAGCACAAACATCAGAATATTGTCAAACTTTGACAACGAAGCTATGTAAATAACACTCAGTTATGTATGCACATCTCAGGCAGTGTTAACAAGGGCTGACTGGAGCATCTTTGGAGATAATATTTAGATGCCTAATATTAATATAGGCATATATCAAAAGTGAGTGAGGTGCTTTTAAATGAAAAAGAGTCTGACTTTTTGTTTTAAAATGTTTTCCTTCCAATGGACAACTGAAACTGTTATAGATCCTGCAACCCCTAAATTATCTGTCTATCATTTATGTCATAGAGGAGAATAAATCACCTCAATCAATAGAATGAAAAAAAAAACAGAATAAAAGCTTATAGATGAAAAAATATACTTGAATTAATTCATCATACCTGAAATGTTTCAAGATTTCTTGTGCTTATGTTAACGTAGTTGGTAAATCAGGAATCAGTTTATTGATGTGATCAATAAACTCTCTTCATGGTAGAGGGAGAATTATTGTTTTTTGCTAAAACAGTTAAACAAACAAGCTCTATGTCTGGCAGTGGAGAAGTAAACTTCCCATTACCTATGTTATCATGTTCCCAGTATAATACGCCTGGTGAAAATTCTGGCGCTCCAAAAAAAAAGTAATTTTCACCTTGCATTTCCCCTTTCATTTGAGTTTTCATACTTCCAATGATACACTTCCTCACAATTGTCAGATTTTCTGAGTATGAGTGTGACAGGGAAGAGGATTTACCAGGAATGTTCATAGTTGAAGAGGAAGATAACAAGTGAAATCTGTGGTCCCTACTGTCTCCTACCAGAACAGAGGAAATTAGGGGTCCAGGGGTCATCTGCAGGTGATGCCTTGGACTCAAATAGTATGGTGGCTAATATAAAAATCTGAAACTAACCCACCATTTGTGCATGAGTTAAAAAGAGATGAGGAAGAGTGAGCTCGGCTTGCAAAAAAAACCCCACTTTGGTGGTCTGTTTATCCTTTGGAGGTGGCAAGATTTTGGGTTGGAGAGGGATAGAGAGACCACCTGTGACAATCCTCAAATGAGTTTACATGGGTATTTTGGGGGTTTTTGCACAGAATTCTTAAAAAACAGGAAGCAGTGATTACTTTTGCTAAGATATTCAGTGTATCTTGTCTTGCCTCTGGGATGCAGCTCCCTTGAAATAATCCACACATTCCTCCTTTAGCTGTTAGGGATTTACAGCTTCCCTCTGTACTACTGTCCACTGCTCACTTTTTGAGTCAAAACCACAGCACTTATTCCTGTTCCTGATTTTCTAACCACAGAAGATTTTACAGTTCATAAAATCCCCATTAAAGACTGTTAACCAAAAGATTAAATAAAAGCTAAAAAAGTGGCAAACAGTGTAGAAAACTTTGTTTAGCAAGGCTATTAAGGGAGTCAATACGGCTGCTCTCTCAGCTCTAAGGCAATGCTTCTGTCATCTGAACTGTGACAAAGACGCTGAAGGTGAGAGTGGACAACAAAGAAAAGAGGGAATGATCCAGCAGGAGAAGACAGTGGCTGTGGTGGGGAGTCCAGCCTGCAGCAGGAGTCAGCTACAGCAGCTGCTGGCAGGGAGCCTCCAGCCTGCTTCTGAGGGTGCAACTGCACCTTTGTGCATTCATTAGTTTCATTCACTGTTCTGCATTTGAACAGCTTCCATCTCATCCTGATTCAGCAGACAAATTATGGCTTCTCAGACCCACAAGTCGTCCAAGTGACCAGTTTGAAAGGGTACTGCAGGGCAGTGAAGCACTGGCCTGATCCATCTGAATGCAGGAATCCATGTTCCACGGTTCTTAGATCAAAGCTGTCAGTGTGATTGCCTCACACACTACGGATCATTTTCGTACGTATTATACCAGAGTCCTTGCTTTCTTGTGCTCCTACTGCTGGAAATGGATGGGGACAGCATGGATTTTGCACATTTGCAATTCTGTTGTTTTTTTATATTTCTGTAACATTTCAATATTTGCTAAAACACTTGAATCTGACACGCGCAAACAGTGACTTAAGAGAACACATGAACACAACTCCTTTATGACTAGAACAGCCAACTATGTGTTTTTCCCTAAGCAATATGCCGGTTCTTGATTTATCATTCTCTTCCTTTCCTACTGTCTTCCTCCACTCCACCCTTATCACCTTTTCTTCCTCTTCCTTTCACTCACCCCCTCACTAGGTGCATATATGACACCGTAATCACAGAGTGTTATGTATTAGTATTGCTTACTTACGCTGTGTGCTATATAAAGCAAAGAACACAGCTAAATTTGTACTGTAACAACTTATTAACTGGTTGTTACATAAGTGGGACTTCTTGTTTTTGAACAATGAGTCATTTTTATATAGTCATTACTGAAAAGAAAGTAAAAATTAACCTGGAGCACTAGATTAAAATCTAATTAATGTCTGAAAGTGTTACAAAACATACACTCTATTTAACTATTTACCAAGTTAAAAGAAAAAAGAAAATATTCTGTATTAGCACTATTCTGAACTGATGTTAGAATCATAGAATCTTAGAATCACAGAATGGTTTGGGTTGGAAGGGACCTTAAAGACCATCGAGTTCCAACTCCCCTGCCATGGGCAGGGACACCTTCCACTAGCCCAGATGGCTCAAAACCCCATCCAGCCTGGCCTTGAACACCTCTAGGGATGGGGCATCCACAACTTCTTTGGGAAACCTGTTCCGGTGCCTCACCACCCTCACAGTGAAAAAGTTCTTTCTAAAATATCTAATCTAAATCTACCCTCTTTCGGCTTAACACTGTTACCCCTTGTCCTCTCCCTACACCCCTTGATCAAGAGTCCTCCTCATCTCTCCTGTAGCCCCCTTTAAGTACTGGAAAGCTTCTGCAAGGTCTCCCTGGAGCCTTCTCTTCTCCCAGCTGAACAACCCCAATTCTCTCAGCCTGTCCTCGTACGGAAGGTGCTCCAGCCCTCTGACCATCTTCATGACCCTCCCCTGGACTTGCTCCAACAGGTCCATGTCCTTTTGTTGGGGGCCCCAGAGCTGGACGCAGTACTCCAGGTGGGGTCTCATGAGAGCTGAGTAGAGGGGGAGAATCACCCCCCTTGACTGGCTGGTCATGCTTCTTTTGACGCAGCCCAGGACACAGTTGGCTTTCTGGGCTACAAGTGCACACTGACGGCTCATGTTGAGCTTCTCATCAGACAACACTCCCCAAGTCTTTCTCCTGACAGCTGCTCTCAATCCATTCTCCACCCAGCCTGTATTTGTGCTTGGGATTGCCCCAACCCATGTGCAGGATCTTGCACTTGGCCTTGTTGGACTTCATTATGTTGTTGTTTAATTAAGCTTTTAGCAGATATTTAAATTCAGATGCTGCTATTTACTAAGCCTGTAGAGAGACCACATTTTTCAGGGGATTCCTTGTGTATGTAATTGTCTGTGTGCATTGTAGCACTTAATTTCCAACAGAAAATAGCAGCTTACCTTTGCCCACCAGCTTGAGAGCATGAAGTAGGTGTTAACATTTTCCTCACCAAACTGTTCTGCCACATAGAGCCCTAATGACCCATACTTGTCATATATGTTTCGCTTGGACAAATCAGTCAGTGTCGCATGAGCATTGTTGATTTCTTTAAATTTTTCTGCAGCCTCTGGATTGTCTGGGTTCTTGTCAGGATGATATTTCAGAGCCAGCTTTCTTAAACATGGAAAAAAAAACAACCCAGAAGGAAAATAAATCATCTGTATGTGTTCATGTATACAGACAGTTACAAAATATTTTAAAATATTTTACTAGAGACACAATAATTCTGAACAGTGTGTCCAGCCTTTGTTTTTCCAGCTTTGATGTACTCAGTGGAAGAAATGTGACACAAAGTGACTGAACATTAAACTTTTGGTAAAAGAGTTGTTCCTATTACACTGAGCACGAACTTTGTGTACTGATACCTAGTCAGCTACCACGTTAAAGGAGACAGTGATATATGCTGAAAGCACAGATTGCAGCATGATAATAAATCACACGCATTTGTTGCATTATGGTTGCCAACTGATTTGCATAATTTAGCAGGTTTCAACAAAGGTAAAGATTTTTTGAAGATTATTTAAAAACATGATGATCACACTGCTTATCCCATCAACATTATCTTCTTTATAGCAAAGGAAATTCCATATTTGATTGCTTATCATTCATAGCTATATTAAAATTTTGTAAACAGTGTCTGTGTTTGCAGAAACCCAGACAGTGATGATGGAAAACACAGTTGGGAGTTGCAGTAGAAAGGAAGCATCTTTCTGAAGCACAAGGTGGAAAAGCATAGAGAGTTAGCCCCCAGTTTCAAGTGCCTGTATTTAGGCCTAATTCCCCAGTGTCACACAGTCCTTAAAGCAGTGGAAACTGATTGTCAACTGTTTGGGACTATTTATGCTCATGGCCTTTGCTGGGACGGGGCTCAGTACTTGTCTTTTCCCCCGGACTGTACACAGCAGTATGGCAACCAAGGACAGGTACAGTCTGAAATGAACCATGTGGGACTGTTGGCTCAGGGGCAGTGCTGGGGAAGCACAGCTTGGAGAAGAAACTGTTTTGGAGCACTGGCAGTGTAAGTTCACACATACCTGCAAAACAAGCATAGACAGCAGTGTATCATTTAAAAAATCTCCACTCCCTTTGAAGAACTGGCAATAAGATTTTTCAAGGACATCTATTTAATGACTAGTGCTGTCCTCTAGTGGCATCACAAGTGATTTAGTAGTGTTTTAAATTCTGTAATCCTCACCTCAGTCAAGCTATGTTGCATTTTGTAAACACCAAGTGTTTCAGGAGCTAGCCATGACTGTTATACCAAAAAAAATATTGTGATGTGAAGGCAGTGTGCCCATACTTTTAACAAATATATCCTTGGAGGAGGGTCTTGCTTGACTTTCCACTGAAGTCCCAGTATAAGCTATTTCCCTAGAAAAGGTAACTGTTTTGCTCCTGATGACAGTTCCCACCTTGGGGACATTCTGCCAGTATCAAGACTGATATGAGCCTGGGAACACCTTCTGCCAATGATCTCTTTATTTCCATATGCTGAACCCAATTCATCTTCTCATAGGTAACACACAACTCCTTAAACATGTCTCTAATAGCATGAAGGGGTTTCTGTTCAGCCATATTTGATATGCTGTGCCTGTGGTACCTTAAACATAAATTTTCAGTCATATTTAAAATGTGGTACCTTAAACATAATAAAAGATTAAGTAGGAGAACTGGAAAAACAAGCTAAGTCTTGCATGACTAATGACATTATGTGCCATCCGAGTATGTAAGTAGCTTATGCAATCTATTCCTTTTCTTGGATGAAAACAAACCTCAGCAACTAGAATTTAAAAAAATGGGAGAGGTACACTTTCAAAAACCATGCGTGGCTGTAGGCATCGGACAATCAATCTCCAGCCTTTTTTCTTTTCCCACAGACCCAAAAACATCTTCTGCCTTCTCCATATCCCCATCAATCTCAAAAACATAAGAGTTTGAACACAATGCAGTTTTCAAAAGGTAAAAAACATTAGTTGCACACTGACTTTACTTAGTATCATTTTAGAACATTAACAGAATTACTTTCAACATAATACAGTTCACAAAAGATGAGATATGTTCTTATTCTGATTTTGGGAAAACTGTCGTCATTAAAAACAGTACATCAACAAAACAACTCCCTTCATATGAAGACGACATACACTAATTGGAGATGATTTAGCAACAGGAAAGAGATCTATATGAGTGAGAAAAAGAACTCTGTTAGGTCCAAACCAAGAAACAATAAAAGTAAAGACAAGAACTACGTGACATAAGTATCAGCAATATAAAAGCCTCACTGTGAATCGCTGGAAAAGGGACATTCCTAGTTATGCAACAACCAGGGTTCAATATGAGCAGAGAAAAAGGAAGAAGCCAAAAATGGAGAGTGAAATAAACACAGGAGTTTATTGGCAACTTCCCAGATCAAACACATGGACTTTTGCCCATTCAGATTCTTCTCATGATGAATGGACTTCTCCTTCATCATGTCGAGACCACTGACCAGTGCAGCCATTCACAGCAACAAGCACTGTGATGTGTTTGGTAGAAAAAAGTGACCACAAGCAGAGAAATAGCCATCCCACAAGACAGATGGGGCACTCATGGAACTGAAGGTAGAGGAATATCTCAGCACCTCTGTCAGTGGGAGTAAGAGGATGACAGGTGAGAACAGGCTATATGGTGCTACAGGGGTGGGTCTGATGAGTGTACATCCGGATGTAGGAAGAAACATTTTGGAGGCAGGAAAGTGTTGTAAAGAGTGATACATATCTGTGCTATGGAGTATTGAAGGATGTCAGATGCAGATAAGTTATTCCTTCGACACAGTGCCCCTGTGCATTGGTGTTGCTTTCAGAGTTCACCTCCATTGGGAAAACGAAAGGGGTGAGTTGGTGTGGGTGTGAGAGTGAGGCCACCAGGAGGCCAAGGGTTTGGGTGCAGGACAGCCTGGATCACAGGTGGCTGCCTGGGAGGGAAGAGGACCTCAGGCAGAGCCTGTGGCCTGGGGAATTAGCTCAAGTGGTAGAGCGCTCGCTTAGCATGTGAGAGGTAGCGGGATCGATGCCCGCATTCTCCAATGCTTTTTGTTCCCCTTGCCCGGGTACAGGGCCTTTGCCTGGAGCCCGTGTTCTCCGGAAGGTGTGAGAGGTCACTGTGCACCCAGATAGAAAAGAGTAGGACAACATCCCGGGTGTAACAGGAGCAGCACGGGCCGTTTAGTTTAACAGGGAGCCTTATTTTCTCCCTCTTTGCTTGACAGACATCAAACGTCATCTCAAGGACTGTGTCCAGCTTTGAGCTCCCCTGTACAAGAAAGACATCAACGAAATGGAGCAAGTTCAGTGGAGGGCCACCAAGAAGCACAGGGAACAGAGGGTTTTCTCTGTGAGGATGGGCTGAGGACACTGGGCACGTTGAGTCTGGAGAGAGAGAAGTTTGGAGGGCTTACTCATGGCCTTCCAGCACTTAGGAGGAGGTTAGGGAGTAGAGGAAATGCTATCCATTTGTCTGGTGCTGGACCAGGGGGCAAAAGACAGCAGAGTGAAATTGGATTGAGATAAATTGCAGGGAGATATGGGTAAGGACTTTTTGGCCCTGGAGAGAGACCATCTGTAGAAGATGACATCTGAGGAGCTTGTGGAGTTTTTCTGTTTGAGGGTTTGCACGATTTGAGAGGCTATAAGGTTGAGCAAGGTGGTGAGAGGTTGGAGCTGAAGCCATTTGAAGCAGGATGTTGGCATAGAGGCATCATTCTATGCTTTGCAAGGAGAAGTGTTGGATGATTCCAAGATGGGTGAGGTACGGGGCAGGGCCCCATGCTTCCTTCGATAGCTCAGCTGGTAGAGCGGAGGACTGTAGGCTCCCTTGCACGGCCATCCTTAGGTCGCTGGTTCAACTCCGGCTCGAAGGAGTGCCCTTTTGGCTCTGGCCCAGACCCTGCCACACCTCTGCCTCTTGGCCCTGCCCGCGTGGGTCCCCTTCAAGGGCTGCCCAGCCTTGAGTTCTTGCCTGTGGTGGGGTTGTCACGGGCTTTGGGTGCAGTGCAGCCTGGGCCACAGGTGGGTGTCTGGGAGGGGAGAGGACCTCAGGCAGAGCCCGTGGCCCGGGGAATTAGCTCAAGTGGTAGAGCGCTCGCTTAGCATGTGAGAGGCAGCGGGATCGATGCCCGCATTCTCCAACGCTTTTCATTCCACTTGCCCGGGCACAGGGCCTTTGCCTGGAGCCCGTGTCCTCTGGAGGCAGTAGAAAGCTCATGATTCCCAGGCTGCACTGAAAATGACAGCATCCAGGGCCATATGTAGAGTACTATGGGAAAGAGAAAGGAATTCTCCCTTCTTGATCGGCATTAAATCAATGGCATGTAGAATGCTGTGTCCAAATTTGGGTCTCTGCATAGAAGAGAGGAATAGACCAAGTGCAAATGCTTATCGGGAAGTTATTCATTCAACAGCTAGGCTTTTTACTGGTGTGATTTTGGAAGGAATGAGTAACCACAGGGCACAACTGAAGCAAAAGGGGTTCCAGTTTTTCTCCCCTCCGGACAGGCAAGAAAGAGAAGAAGTGTGCACAGGGGGCTATGCAGCCCCCATGCTTGGAGGTTGGCATAAGCTGACAGACTGAAGCCTTCAGCAAGCTGCTGTGGTCCCCAAGCTCGGGCCGCTTGGAGGAGGGTGCTGCAAGAGACACGTGCAGGCGCCACATCCAACCTAATTGCGTTGACAGCCTTGTCGTGGAGACAGAGCTGGGAAAGGGCCCTGATGGTCCATCAATAACTCTGCTGGTGGAGTGGAGGACTGCAGGCTGCATTGCATGGCTACCCTTACATCTCCTCTGGGCCCTGAGTGCCCTCATTGGTCTGAACGGCTCTGAGCAGCCTCCCGTGGGGTCTCCACAAGCTCTATTTACATGTACCTCTTCACTCTCTTTCCGAGCTATACGGTAAGAGTCCTGGTCTCTAGCTCAGCCATGCCTATGCTACGCCAATGGCTATGTCCAGCCCCAGAGATCCTTGATGCAGATGCTGACATGGAGATGGATGTTCTGTCTTGACGTCATTCCTGGCTTGTCAGTCTGGACCTGCCTGGCGCTCACTGGACGTGATCGTCACGCTGACTTTGGCAGTGACTTTCCTGCACGCAGGTGTCCCTGCCTCACCATGACTCACCATGATGACAGGGCCTTTTGTTCTGGATGCTCATCTGGGTCTGTCCTGCTAAGGTGTTGTGGGCCTGGGAGGTTGTGGGCAACAAGGGTCTAAAGGCAAGTCTTTCCTTCTTTCCACTGGAGAGAGTCTTTTGGGTATGCAGGAGTGCTGTGAGAGCGGAATGGTTGGATGAGTCTGTGCTGCAGGTGTGAGGTGTCAAGGTCCCATGCTTCCTTCGATAGCTCAGCTGGTAGAGCGGAGGACTGTAGGCTCCCTTGCACGGCCATCCTTAGGTCGCTGGTTCAACTCCGGCTCGAAGGAGTGCCCTTTTGGCTCTGGCCCAGACCCCGCCACACCTCTGCCTCTTGGCCCTGCCCGCGTGGGTCCCCTTCAAGGGCTGCCCAGCCTTGAGCTCTTGCCTGAGGTGGGGAAGATGACCAGCTGAGGCTGATTCTGGGAGAACCATCGGCAGGGGATGGTGCTCCTGAGGACTGGGGTTTTTCTTGGGCCACCTCCATCAGGAAAATGAAAAGGGGGAGTTGGTGTGGGTGTGAGAGTGAGGCCACCGGGAGGCCAAGGGTTTGGGTGCAGGACAGCCTGGATCACGGGTGGCTGCCTGGGAGGGAAGAGGACCTCAGGCAGAGCCTGTGGCCTGGGGAATTAGCTCAAGTGGTAGAGCGCTCGCTTAGCATGTGAGAGGCAGCGGGATCGATGCCCGCATTCTCCAATGCTTTTTGTTCCCCTTGCCCGGGTACAGGGCCTTTGCCTGGAGCCCGTGTTCTCCGGAAGGTGTGAGAGGTCACTGTGCACCCAGATAGAAAAGAGTAGGACAACATCCCGGGTGTAACAGGAGCAGCACGGGCAGTTTAGTTTAACAGGGAGCCTTATTTTCTCCCTCTTTGCTTGACAGACATCAAACGTCATCTCAAGGACTGTGTCCAGCTTTGAGCTCCCCTGTACAAGAAAGACATCAACGAAATGGAGCAAGTTCAGTGGAGGGTCACCAAGAAGCACAGGGAACAGAGGGTTTTCTCTGTGAGGATGGGCTGAGGACACTGGGCACGTTGAGTCTGGAGAGAGAGAAGTTTGGAGGGCTTACTCATGGCCTTCCAGCACTTAGGAGGAGGTTAGGGAGTAGAGGAAATGCTATCCATTTGTCCGGTGCTGGACCAGGGGGCAAAAGACAGCAGAGTGAAATTGGATTGAGATAAATTGCAGGGAGATATGGGTAAGGACTTTTTGGCCCTGGAGAGAGACCATCTGTAGAAGATGACATCTGAGGAGCTTGTGGAGTTTTTCTGTTTGAGGGTTTGCACGATTTGAGAGGCTATAAGGTTGAGCAAGGTGGTGAGAGGTTGGAGCTGAAGCCATTTGAAGCAGGATGTTGGCATAGAGGCATCATTCTATGCTTTGCAAGGAGAAGTGTTGGATGATTCCAAGATGGGTGAGGTACGGGGCAGGGCCCCATGCTTCCTTCGATAGCTCAGCTGGTAGAGCGGAGGACTGTAGGCTCCCTTGCACGGCCATCCTTAGGTCGCTGGTTCAACTCCGGCTCGAAGGAGTGCCCTTTTGGCTCTGGCCCAGACCCTGCCACACCTCTGCCTCTTGGCCCTGCCCGCGTGGGTCCCCTTCAAGGGCTGCCCAGCCTTGAGTTCTTGCCTGTGGTGGGGTTGTCACGGGCTTTGGGTGCAGTGCAGCCTGGGCCACAGGTGGGTGTCTGGGAGGGGAGAGGACCTCAGGCAGAGCCCGTGGCCCGGGGAATTAGCTCAAGTGGTAGAGCGCTCGCTTAGCATGTGAGAGGCAGCGGGATCGATGCCCGCATTCTCCAACGCTTTTCATTCCACTTGCCCGGGCACAGGGCCTTTGCCTGGAGCCCGTGTCCTCTGGAGGCAGTAGAAAGCTCATGATTCCCAGGCTGCACTGAAAATGACAGCATCCAGGGCCATATGTAGAGTACTATGGGAAAGAGAAAGGAATTCTCCCTTCTTGATCGGCATTAAATCAATGGCATGTAGAATGCTGTGTCCAAATTTGGGTCTCTGCATAGAAGAGAGGAATAGACCAAGTGCAAATGCTTATCGGGAAGTTATTCATTCAACAGCTAGGCTTTTTACTGGTGTGATTTTGGAAGGAATGAGTAACCACAGGGCACAACTGAAGCAAAAGGGGTTCCAGTTTTTCTCCCCTCCGGACAGGCAAGAAAGAGAAGAAGTGTGCACAGGGGGCTATGCAGCCCCCATGCTTGGAGGTTGGCATAAGCTGACAGACTGAAGCCTTCAGCAAGCTGCTGTGGTCCCCAAGCTCGGGCCGCTTGGAGGAGGGTGCTGCAAGAGACACGTGCAGGCGCCACATCCAACCTAATTGCGTTGACAGCCTTGTCGTGGAGACAGAGCTGGGAAAGGGCCCTGATGGTCCATCAATAACTCTGCTGGTGGAGTGGAGGACTGCAGGCTGCATTGCATGGCTACCCTTACATCTCCTCTGGGCCCTGAGTGCCCTCATTGGTCTGAACGGCTCTGAGCAGCCTCCCGTGGGGTCTCCACAAGCTCTATTTACATGTACCTCTTCACTCTCTTTCCGAGCTATACGGTAAGAGTCCTGGTCTCTAGCTCAGCCATGCCTATGCTACGCCAATGGCTATGTCCAGCCCCAGAGATCCTTGATGCAGATGCTGACATGGAGATGGATGTTCTGTCTTGACGTCATTCCTGGCTTGTCAGTCTGGACCTGCCTGGCGCTCACTGGACGTGATCGTCACGCTGACTTTGGCAGTGACTTTCCTGCACGCAGGTGTCCCTGCCTCACCATGACTCACCATGATGACAGGGCCTTTTGTTCTGGATGCTCATCTGGGTCTGTCCTGCTAAGGTGTTGTGGGCCTGGGAGGTTGTGGGCAACAAGGGTCTAAAGGCAAGTCTTTCCTTCTTTCCACTGGAGAGAGTCTTTTGGGTATGCAGGAGTGCTGTGAGAGCGGAATGGTTGGATGAGTCTGTGCTGCAGGTGTGAGGTGTCAAGGTCCCATGCTTCCTTCGATAGCTCAGCTGGTAGAGCGGAGGACTGTAGGCTCCCTTGCACGGCCATCCTTAGGTCGCTGGTTCAACTCCGGCTCGAAGGAGTGCCCTTTTGGCTCTGGCCCAGACCCCGCCACACCTCTGCCTCTTGGCCCTGCCCGCGTGGGTCCCCTTCAAGGGCTGCCCAGCCTTGAGCTCTTGCCTGAGGTGGGGAAGATGACCAGCTGAGGCTGATTCTGGGAGAACCATCGGCAGGGGATGGTGCTCCTGAGGACTGGGGTTTTTCTTGGGCCACCTCCATCAGGAAAATGAAAAGGGTGAGTTGGTGTGGGTGTGAGAGTGAGGCCACCGGGAGGCCAAGGGTTTGGGTGCAGGACAGCCTGGATCACGGGTGGCTGCCTGGGAGGGAAGAGGACCTCAGGCAGAGCCTGTGGCCTGGGGAATTAGCTCAAGTGGTAGAGCGCTCGCTTAGCATGTGAGAGGCAGCGGGATCGATGCCCGCATTCTCCAATGCTTTTTGTTCCCCTTGCCCGGGTACAGGGCCTTTGCCTGGAGCCCGTGTTCTCCGGAAGGTGTGAGAGGTCACTGTGCACCCAGATAGAAAAGAGTAGGACAACATCCCGGGTGTAACAGGAGCAGCACGGGCAGTTTAGTTTAACAGGGAGCCTTATTTTCTCCCTCTTTGCTTGACAGACATCAAACGTCATCTCAAGGACTGTGTCCAGCTTTGAGCTCCCCTGTACAAGAAAGACATCAACGAAATGGAGCAAGTTCAGTGGAGGGTCACCAAGAAGCACAGGGAACAGAGGGTTTTCTCTGTGAGGATGGGCTGAGGACACTGGGCACGTTGAGTCTGGAGAGAGAGAAGTTTGGAGGGCTTACTCATGGCCTTCCAGCACTTAGGAGGAGGTTAGGGAGTAGAGGAAATGCTATCCATTTGTCTGGTGCTGGACCAGGGGGCAAAAGACAGCAGAGTGAAATTGGATTGAGATAAATTGCAGGGAGATATGGGTAAGGACTTTTTGGC
>WKFP01013768.1:0-21975 GCA_011057875.1 Pterocles orientalis
TTTTTTTTTTCCTTGTTTCAAAAAACATTTTAATTTATGAAAAAAAAATTGTAGATGCCACTTCACTAGGTGGCCCTTGGAGTTAATGAAAATTGTTCTTTTAATTTAAGAGTAGGAAAACAAGCTATTGGATGGAGACTTCTAAAAAGTGCCAGAAGAAATCCATGTGTGTTTGTGAATGTGTTTTGTTTGTGAAAATGAAAACCATTCACTTTTTTATATTTTCCATGTAGATAACAGAGCCAATTAATTTACAAAATATTTGGATGTAGCCTGTTAGTGTGCTTGCATGTGTATATAAGTGTATAAAAAATGCATTTTTATATATATATATATATATGCATGTATATGTATACACATGTATGCATCTACATGTGTACAGCTTTGAACTTTGACTGAGATGTTCCTAGGTTCCTTTGTACACTGTCTCTTGCATGTTGCTGGGGATTTGCCGAAATCAGAGCAATTTCTTCACAGGGCTAATATAGTAAGATCATGCCTTTTAGGAGGACTGGGCAAAACACGTAGCCTTCCTGCAGTCTGTAACAAGCACTGGATTGGTAAAGTTCAAAGCAGCAGGTTTTGAAGTCATTTGTAACTGGGCTACAGCATTGATATAAAAACAAGGTGTCACAAACTCCTTTGGTAGGGATGGGGAACGCTTAACAATATATTCAGTGTGATACTGATGGCCTCCATTCCTTTCCGACCATTGGTACACCTACCTACTGGTTTGATTGGTGTGTGAGAATTTGTGAACTCTCTGCCTTGAAGGTCTTCAAACAATAAAACCAAACCATCCAACCAAACCCTATCATATTTTGAAAGAATGCAAAGAATTCCTAGAAATATGAAAAATCATGTTGGGAGAGGAAGTTGTGGGAGAAACACTTCAGAAGATGTAGCAGTGATTTTAAGAATTTAGCAATTGTGACAAATTTTTCTAAAGCATTGTGTAAGATCGTATACATGTTAACATTCTCTTGTACTTCATTTAGGAGTGCTTCTCTTGATGTAGAGCCAATATATACCTTCAGAGCACATCAGTGAGTATTTCCTGAGAAAGATTGTCATACTTGGAGAAATATATGATTTTTAAACAGACACGATTTTTTTTTTAAAAAATGAATTTCTACCTTGTCAACTAGTGATGTCATACGATGCTTTTAGTTCCCATATTAAAATATCTGCGTATGTTCATCTTCTTTCTGCATAATTATTTATGTCCCGAGGTACACCACAGTTTTAAAAAGAAAAAACCTACAAATTATACTGTTCAAATTCAGTTTGGTGTTCTGTTCATCACTGCGGCTCTTGCCTTTTTGTCAGATGTGTGCATCTGTAGATGAAGCTGTTAGCAGTGAATTTAAATCTACTGAACTGATTTTATGAAAGAACCTTAGATCTTTAAAAAGGGCAAAAAAGGCTGTTTGTGCAAAGTGACAAAGTCTAGAGTTTTAAAATGTAACACTTAATATTTCATCTGCATAATGATTAATTTGTCCTGATCATAGTTAACAAATATTGTGGAGATTTTTTTTGTGGGAAGTGTAACATATGATCAGACTATGCAGAATTTTTGTCGCAGTCTCTGTAGCGAGTTGTATCTGACAGGGAAATTTGAAGATTCTGTTCATGTTGTTTTTCACATAGTAAAAATGTTAATAGTCAACATTTCTTTTGGGGGGCTTCTTCTAGTGGACCAGTGCTCTGTGTGGTGATGAGCAGTAACGGTGAGCAGTGTTACAGTGGGGGAACGGATGGCCTCATCCATGGCTGGAATACAACCAACCCAAACATTGACCCCTACGACTCTTATGGTATGTTGCTGTCACACACACAAGTGAAAGAATAGGTTTAGTGACATTAGTGTTATGCGGCTAAAACAGTATGATTTGTACGTAATGCTTCCTTGAAAATTTAAAAGAGAAAGTTGAATGTTGCTTCAATTACTTTAAGTAAATTTTTTGTTTTAATACTGATGCTGGTTGATGAGAAGATAAAATTCATAATTTCTTTAAAAAGGCCTTAATCTCATCACAATTTTGAGAAACAGCTAGCTTGAAAAAGTACAGGACTAAACCTGATACTTGGCAAGTAGAGCAAATGCGTATCTTAATGTTCTGTTCTGCAACAAATCTCTGTACAGTTGAGATAAAAAGAGGTTGTATAGTCTGAGACCAAAGCTGTTAACGTTGTCTGCAAATAGCTAAAAAGGCCCAGTTAGGTGAGATTTACCAGATCTGAATGGATGCCAGCCTTGTGTCTGTGTTTTAAGACATTTTCTACTTCTTGTAGCTTCAGATGCAGTTGGCCTCAATGCTGGCTTTTGGGAAAAAGGGACTCATGTGCCATTAATGGTTGTGTGAGAGTGTATTTTAAAATCAAAATGTGTTTTGCCAACTTTGATACTGTCCCTTCTGCTGAAGCGTTGTTTTGTTTCGTTAGTTGTAAACTGGGTAACAGAATGCCATGTATGCTGATGAAATTCAAGCATCTCCATTCATAGGTGAAGCTTCTGCATTGATGTGACCTGATTCACTGGTTTTGGCTGGGGTCTTGTGTTTTTTATAGACTAGCTTCTTAAGGTTGGTTCATAAACGCAGACCAAGATAGAACTATTGACTTAATTTTGTTTTGAAATGTCATTTGTTGTGTTTTATTCACAGATCCTTCTGTTCTAAGAGGTGCTTTTGTAGGCCATACAGACGCAGTGTGGGGTCTGGTTTACAGTGGAGCACACCAGCGTTTGCTGTCCTGTTCAGCAGACGGCACTATACGCCTATGGAAAGCTACAGAAATTGCTCCAGCTCTCAATATATTTAATGATAATCAAGGTACAGAAAATTGCCTTGCCTTAAAATTAATGAGCATCACTGTTCAGACAGACATAATTTTGACTACTGAACAGAAATCCTTCTTGTTTAGGTTTAGAGAGAGGTGATGATATTCCTGCATTATCTGGATCCATGGACATTAGATTTCTTAACATTCACTGTCTTCCTCCTCCTCCTGGCATCTGTTGCAACCGTTGTTCTTTCACATAGCAAGTGATGAACAGGACATTTGAGGGGACAAATTCCAAGGGATATTTCCTATACCGGAGCTTTGCTGATTTGGTCTTCTGTCCTGTAGTGTACAGATAGCTACAGTGTGAGGAGATCAGATGTGTAGCACAATAGGCAGGATGGGCAAAGCTTTATAATATGACTTTGTGATGTGTTTATGTACCTTCCCATGCTGACAGCGTCAGCTTATAAAATTTGCACCTGGAAAGCTTTGAGGTTTTTTCAAGCTCTGAATTTGCCCAGGTTAATAATACTAATCATCTGTCATGTAAATGATGTTACCACTTCAGTTGCATGTGGTTTTACTTGGCGCAGTGGAGGTGTGTTTGAGAATTGTTCTTATAGTTAAAGGAAGGAAAAGTGGGCAGGGAGTTCTTTCTTAATTTCAAGGTAGATGTCTTACAGCATTTTAGTAAGGAATGTTGTTGATATGCACATCAGAAAAATAGGATTAAAATAGTGATCGTACAGGGCAATCTTTTTAGATGGGCATAAAGTAAATTGTAAAAGGCAACATTTCTTTTCATAATCATAGAATCATAGAATGGTTTGGGTTAGAAGGGACCTTAAAGATAATAAAGTTCCAACCCCCCTGCCATCATGGCTCTTTTGATATTAAAAGTGCTTACTGGTTGGGGTTTTTGTTTTGTTTTTTGTTTTCTTTAAACCAACTGAATCTTATGAAAATGTTCTCTACATTGCTTTCTAGAAATGGGAATCCCTTCATCAGTAGATCTTGTGAGCAGTGACCCAAGCCTCATGGTAGCATCATTTAACAGTGGACACACTAGCATTTTTAACATGGAGACACGTCAACGAATTCTTACCCTGGAGTCCAGTGTGGATACTAGTACGTATTAAAAAAATAATAATTTATATACATATATATAGATGGATGGATATATACATATATATATATAATTGCTTAAGATCAATACCGTTGATAGTCTTTTTGGTGTTTCCAAACAATTAGGCAGTGTCTTGATAAATGACAACATGAATTATGTTACAAGCTGTGTTTTGAGATGTAATGGTAAATTATTACTACTACAACAGACCTGGTAGGTATTTCAGTAGCAAAAGAACGCACACGCTTTTGAAAGAAGGTAGAAGAAACATGCCCACATTGTCTGAATTCCTCTTCAAGGAACAGTAGCGCAAGGAAAAGCACAGGTTTCTTTACTACAGCCCAGTGATCTTTGCAGCTCTCTTTTGTCCAAAATTGTAAGATAGATATAATACCAGGAAAATCTAAAATCAGATTTATTAAAAATTTGGGAAAGTGTGTGTGTATTCTTTTTTATTTTTCCTCAGAGGTATCCCTTTGGCTCATTTGCAGTTGGGCTTTAGTTGAAGTTTTCACTGTAAAAGAACAGCGAAGCTCCAGTGGAAGAGTACTCACAAGGTCCCATATAGTGCCAGGATCATGGCAGGGGCCAATGTCAGAAGTTTTAGAGGAAACTGTAAGGAGCCTACTATCAGTAATTGTTTTACCCTGGCATTAGGAAAGAGACCAGAAAGAGCTGAAGCATAAGGTTTCCTATTCAGGCCAAAATAGTAATCTGACAACAATATAAACATTCAGTCTTTTTAAAAATTTTGATAATTTTTCCCCTAGAAGTTTTATGTCACTGAATTTTACTATTTAATTATATTATTAAAAGGAAGAAAGTCCTTCTTGTTGGCTTGTCTGTTTTAAAAGAGTTAAATGACTCCGTCATTTTATAAGAGGGAATGGAAAGTGCCATCTTCCTTCTTTATGTTATCCTCACTGTGCAGGATGTCTTTTTTTAACCCACATCTTTGTTCCTGCCTGAAAAAACAGTCCTAGATCAGTTATCTCTATTCAGTGGGAGTACCATCCTCTTCTGCTCCCCACTTCCTTCCCCAGCTTTTTTTTCACCACCTCCTCCTTGGTAATTCAGTAATATTCCTTTAAGAAAATGAGACCACAGTATGGCAGCAGTCTCTGTTTAGTATTTTTAGTTATGTAACAGTACTATAAAGCTTACATGTATTTTTTTTTAAATTTATTATTTCTACAAAAACTAGGCAAGAGGAAAATGAGTCACCTGAAATGCCCTCCCACCACCACTTAGAGACTCCACTGTCCAGTATAAGCCTCGCCCTTCTTGGAATTGTAAAACTGTGAAGATAGCTGGCTGTGATGCAGTCTCATGTGCTTTTAGAACTTTTAGGGGGGGTTATTAACATGAATTTGTGTTTTCCTTAATTTACACTTTTATAATTTTTAAGTGTCCTGTGGATGCTGACACTATTTGATGGTTCGGATTTTTACAGAAAGATATAAAGTCTTTGCCACATTAGAAGCAAGTGATCCTATGGTAGTATTTAATTTTGTTTATTTTACTGAGAATTTTCATTAGATGACGTGAGTGTTCTTTGGCAGCACTTTAGCTAAATAGCTGTATTTTGATGTTCTGTGGAGTGGCTATTTGTGGTTTTGTGATAATCTATGCTGCTTAAGACCACTCTTGCGCTAGCCCGTGCATCACGGCAATGCCTAGATTTCTAATCAAAAAACTCCCAATACTTTGTGTGTATGTGTGTATATATGTACATGTATATGATATTTCAAGATTCTTGAAGGCTAGAAAATGGCTCTCCTATGAATAAGTCTAGCATCCTTCAGTAAGAGTTTTAATCCATTTATATCAAATAATAGTAGGTGGGTTTTATGCTGTGAGGGTGAGGGTATGGGAGCTTGTTTGCTTGGAAACACTGCCTGCAGTGCTGATTTTCCCATACTGTGTGTATGTTACGAAGAAAGCTGGACTTCACAAGAGAAGGAATGTGGAGGTGGGGAAGTGCAAACAAGGTGTTTTCACTCAGTTTTTGGCTTTACATTCTCTCCTGATGCAAAACGTGGCCAAAGTTAGACCTTATATGTTTGTATTTACACTCATATATGTTTATGTATGTCTCTGTGTAATTTGGAAGGTATTATAGAGTAAACCACATTACATATGGTGCTAGCTGAGAGTTTCCGTTATTTAAAGGTGAGAATTATTTTGCCAGTGAGATTGATTGCTTATTTGTTTCTTAGTAGTAGTCTTTCAAAGCACTGAGCAATTTACATGTATTGATATGTGTGATGTTTTTCTTAGCAGTCAGTTCCTCCTGTCAGATAAACAGAGTAATCAGCCATCCAACTCTTCCAATTAGTATCACTGCTCATGAAGACAGACACATCAAATTCTACGACAACAATACAGGTATGCATCTTTTCAGCAGGTCCTTATGATCGATATAATTCACATAAATGCTGATGGATGTCAAGAATTGGATATCCTCTGAAACAGGAATGTCTCCTCACCAGTAGAGCCCAAAGACTGCAAGCCCACTTAAAACTTTATTGGCACAGTGATAAGGAACCTGCATCATTCTCTGTCCATTCTTTTAAAATGGCTTATGTATGGGGGCTATCAATATTTAACATAAAAGGAAGCTCTTTCAAAATCTTTATGTGCTTATGTTCATGTTTCTTGTGTTCTCTGGGTTATTTTGATCGGAGGGCAGGAGGCTCTGGCACTTCTTTAGTGCTTCCAGGAACTCTGCCTGGTTGCTCTGCGTGGACTAAAATTATCTCATATTCTTATGTAGTTTATATTCATTGCTTATGAGTATACTCAGTCCCTGTCCTCCTTCCCAGTCAGGGTCTTCTTCCTGAACTCGCTTAATTAACTCAAGGGACAGACATTTAAAATGCACAATGATTGCAGCTTTATAGTGGTTTCGCAGACATAAAACAAAGGTCTAACAAAGACGGTGATACTGGTACTGTGACTCTCCTGAGACTGTAAGCATTTAAAGAATGACTTCTTGCCTAATTTTAACGATTTAATCATGGGACAAGATCTTGTATTTATAACATGAGCTGTGGTAGGGTTTAAGCAGTGAATACAGATAACAAAGTGAATTGCAGAAAGTAACTTAAATCTTTTCTTTTTAAGGAAAACTGATCCACTCCATGGTAGCTCACTTAGATGCAGTTACGAGTTTAGCTGTTGATCCTAATGGCTTGTATTTGATGTCTGGCAGTAAGTACACTCAGATTTCATTTTCTTTTTCTCATAATAGTGGCAGACATGAGATTTATAAAGAAAACTGTTTCCCCTGTCTTTAGGTCATGACTGTTCGATTCGCTTGTGGAATCTTGAAAGCAAGACCTGCATCCAAGAATTTACTGCTCATCGCAAAAAATTTGATGAGTCCATTCATGATGTGGCATTCCACCCCTCCAAATGTTATATTGCCAGTGCAGGCGCAGATGCCCTGGCTAAAGTGTTTGTATGACGGAGTGCTTCCCTTTCAACTCTAGCTTTGTATATATTTAACCAGTTTCACAAAAGAGAAGAGGAAGGCATGAGTCTTCTTATCCTGCCCTATAATTCAGAGAATGTTTGTAAGTGTTTAGTTTTGCAGGGTGCTGTTTTCTAAATTGATGTTTGTTCTGGTTTCTGTGAGCTCAGCTGGTGCTGAGAGCTTGGAAACTCTCAGTTTCAAATAGTTAAAAAACAAAAGAAGTGCTTTTATTTCAGAGGATGTGAATTTTCGTCCAGGCAGGCCTTGGGTGAAACTAGGTCTATGTATTCTCTGTTAATAAAATGGAGTACTGGAAAGAAGGGGTCTAATTGCATCAGGGAGTAGGAAAAGAGGGAAACTTCGTGGAATGCTTCTCACTGAGGAATCTTAATGTTCTTAAAGTTAAATCACCTGGAAAAAGTGACTGTTCACATGCTCATTGCTGTGGCATGTGAGAGGCATTTTGTTGTCCCTTTGGTGTTGATAAAGTAGATCTTGTTCAGAGGTAGTTAATCTTGGCCACCTGGCTGCTAGCCTAAAATAAATGCAATTAAATGAAAGCAAATTACTAACATGAATTAAAATGCAGGAAAGTTTTTGTTACACCTTCTGTGTTATACAGTAAATATTTAGTTTGCAAAAAAATTTATATAATTTTTTTAAAGACTGTATTAGCGTGTGGCTAGAAGCTGAGCCTTTAGTCTAGTCCCAATTAACAACAGACAGAAGCAGTCTGTATATACTGTAGTAGCTGATTTAACTTATTCAGATTTATAATGCTGTTTGTTCTTGGAGATCTGGCACAAGAAATTATCACAAAGATTTCAGAAGAAGCTGTCCTACAATTTAACTATCAAACATTCATCTCCTCTTTCTATTCCTGTTAAAAAGGGTATCATTCTGGGCATTAAGGGTAACAGTGGAATACTTCTTTTGAAGATTAAACCTATACCTGATGCTTTGTATGAGTCCTACTAGTGCAATAGGTGGAAGCTATACAAAGTTCCATCAGTCTGAGAGATTCTGCTACTTCTAGAGATATTTCCCAGCTTCACCATTTGTGGAACTTTAAACTTGTCTGCTTCACTGGGTGTATCGTGCCATTGATTAGGTTACCTGAAGAATGAGTGCTTCTTGTCGTTACTCAACAGATGTGCTTTGTTTGGCTATTCAGAGCTCCTCTGGTGATTTGAATGACAAATAACTTTTAGTCCAATCTGTTAGTCTTTTTATCCCTCCTTAAGGGAAAGTGAGTGGGTTCTTTTCTATTATGTGTCATCATCAGCGTTATTACTGCTCATAAGCCTGAAGTTGGTGTTTTCCTATAATGGGAACAGAAGGCAGAATTTTTGTTGGAGCTGATTTCTGGTGCTGATGTGAGTAGGAAAGAACCCAATGCAACTCTTCCATGTACCAGCCCGAGGTTAAGACTGGAAACTGATAACTAAATCTTTACCTTTAAACTGACACTTTTTAAAAAGGAATCATTGGAAGATAGCAACATAGGGTTTGACTGTGTTGTTTTTAGAGTGGTGTTAGGGGATGGGACCACATTTGAAGCTGATCGCAGAGTTTAAATCAACTATATTATTTAGAATAAAAGGTTGACCTGTGCTGTTTGAGCCTGCAACACATTATATTTACTGATAAAATATCCTGGAATACCTTTTATTGCTCAGAATATTCAGATATGTCACTTCATTATATTGATATGCAATATATTTCCATAGATAGGATTAAAACTTTTACCATGAAACAGATGACTACAATAGTAATTCAGATTATTTCGTTTTTATAGTGTTTTGGTTATAATGGGAAGGGGGAAATCTGGCTGCAAAACTGAGCATTCAACTTTGTGAGAGTTCTGTGTACTTGACTCATTCTTTGTGTCATTATTTTATTTCTTTTTGAAGAGGAAATTACAAAGATTTATTTGACAAATTCTAAAAGTTATGTATATTATATATGTGTATATATATTGTAAACATGTATTAAATGTGTCTAGTAAGGGAAGACTCCATGGGTGCATTTTAATGTTTTAGTATTGAGTTCTCTTGAGTTTGTACATACAAAGGATAACGGTGTGGGTATGAAATGAATGTTGTGCTTTTGCTTACACGATACAATATGTAGTTACAGTTGTTTAAATTGCTGTATATAAAACTAATAGGCCGGCATGCTTGTTTTTCAAGACTGTCATTCTGATTACAATTGGAATGTAAGAAGTGGCTGTTCAAATGTGAATTGAAAGATGTTTCCTTCTCGCTATTGAGCTCTTGCTCAAACTGAAGAGTGATTTTTTTACAAAGCTGGCAATAGCTAGAGGATGAGGTGCCTTTAAAAAACAAAACAAATGTAGCCTTACAAAGAGGTTGTGGAGTATATATATTTTTGTGCTGGTCTTCATAATTGATGTCAATGTCTTTTTACTGTACTTGCTCACATACTTGTAGGACTGCAGGGTATTGTGCATGAGCCTGTCAGATCTTCTGAACATCATCATAGGAATTAGGGATGAAAAAATTATTTAGGTTATCTAGTTCGTCTCCTTGCTTAAAGCAGGGTTGTAGACTTGTGCATTTAAATATTCTCTTGGCCAGTGGACTTTTAGAAATGTTCTAAACAATTAGGCTTCCTTTTCAATATTATTTCAATTATTATGTCTCACTGACAGGAAGATTTATGTGATGTTTAGTAGTTCTTTTTTATAACTTCATGCCAGTATTTCAAGCCATGTTTTGTGCCATTTTACAAATTCCTCATCATCTTTATAATTTGGAGCCTGCATGAACGCACTGGTTCTAGCTGCATATTTCCATTCCTTTCCGCTTTCTTCAAGTTATTTTTTTAGTCTGCTTTTTTTACACAACTTTTTCTTGTTTTCAGCCTTTTGGCTCAGTTCTCTATATCCTGGTGCTCACAACACCATTCCACATGCATGGTTTGTTGGACTTAGTCTGAAGGTCATCTGTTAAGTATGGGTTTTGTTCGTGTGGTTTTTTGCTCCCTAACATGATGCTTTTGTGTAGGAAGACCAAACTTTTGGTTTTATGGCTGGTGTCTCGCAGCCCCAAATCATATTTCTTTGTTTATGACAACTGTTTTAAATAACTTTAAGCATTGTTGTTTCTCAAGTTTCTTCTTCACTTTCAGTAAGTTGTTATGATTCTTTTGCAGCTAGATGCTCAATTCCTGTTTCATGATTATCCTGGATTTTGTAAGCTTTGAACTTGTGATCTCTGAGGGCACTCAATTATTTTTATTTTTTCCCTTCTATATGCAGTTCTTCCTGGTTCATTGTAGTTGGTAACTTTCATGAATGTGATACTTACATCTACTGAAGATGTAAACAAAACTGGACCTAAGGCTTATCCTTTAAAAAAAAAAAAAAAAAGAAAGAAAAAAAAATTGTGCAACATCAGTATATGGCGTTTTACCATTACTATTTTTCCTATATTTGATTTACATGGCACATGTTTTAGTGGGTAATGAGTATAATTTTTTTTTTGTATGCTAGCCTGTGCTGCTGATTTTGGTTTTACTAATTAATTTAATGAGAGAATTTTCAGTCCTGTATGTTGAAAATTGGTCCACTAGGTTTAAATACTCTCATTTTTGTTTCTAACTTACTTCACTGTGCTGTTTGCTTTCACATATTTGATTCAGTTACCAAAATGCTTGCACAAAATGATTTGGAGTAGCCTGGAAGCCCTAGATGTAATTACATTGTGGAAGACATTGTCTTCACTCTTTAGAAATCCTGGTGTCTGCATTTATTTTTGTACCTCAAAGAGAAAACTTTTGATGTACCACATAAAATATTTTATTACTTGTAAGAATATCACCCAATTAATATTTTGCGATCTCATTCATCTTTATTTTGATAAAATATGTTCTTTAGCAAGAAGCCTGTAGAACTGTGTGCCACATACTGTAGGTTGTTTTTTAGGCCATAAATTTTCAAATAACGTTACGTTAAAGCGGTCCCATATGTAGTGTGTTTTGAGTAAGTGTGTGATGTTCACCGTACAGCTTTGTGATTAAGTCATACAACACTATTTTGCAGTTGTGACTTTAACCAGAAACTTGTCCTTTCGAATAAATGTGTAAGAGATAAAGGACTTGGTTACACCACCTTTTCCAGTACACCTGTGTGATCACAGATGTGTCCCCCTGCCCCACCTCCTTCCTCATGTTTCAACAATGTGACTTTGGGGAGCAACAATTTCCATAAACTGCTGTGTCATTGGAGCAGTGTTTGATTGGCAGAAGTGTTAGTCCGTCCCAAAGGAAACAAAACAATTAAAAAGCAGGCATAACCATCATTTAAGCAAGTTTTGGGGTTTTTTTCAATGCCTTTCGAGATGTGCCCTCCATGTGAACAGTGGCATCGCAGGAGTATTTGGCTGGGGAGCAGTGCAGAGTTTAGCCCGATGGTATTGCAAAGGAAAACATTAAAAGGTTAGAGTAGCAAGTTCAGCAAGGCCTTCTCATAATGATTCTTCAGACTTATTCAAGCATCCATTGGTTGCAGGTTGTATGAAGAATAAAATCTAGTCTGTATCCAGATTGCAAATTAGGCACTCTTGTGTCAAAGTAAAAGGTGGAGATTGTTCAAATTTCAAAACTGTGGCACTTTAGATCAGGAGATGGCAAGAAATGTGTAACAGCTTATTTCTTAAATTCTAAGAACAGAATTTACTCTTTTGCTAGTGTAGTCTTCATGTTGGGGACCCCGTTATGCGAAGATAAGTTCCTCAGGTACTGTCATGGGACTGCTCTTGCTTCTGGATAAATATTTATTTAAAAACAAAAGTGGAGGACTAAGACTTTGTCTTATGATGTCCGTTATTATTGAAACAAAGCCGCAAAATTTGGGAAGCAGAGTAGAAATTTAGGCTTCTTTTTCTTTTTTTTTTCCTTCAGTCATAATCTACATATTTAATATATATTACATACAGTGTCATCTGTATGATTCACTTCACATTAAATAACCCGTTCTGTAAAAAATACTCCTTCAGTACTTTGTCATACAATGAGATGTGAGTGGGGCCAGTGGTTCCAGGTAATTTAAAGTGTATCTCTTTCAGTTTTCCAATGGGTGACCAGATAAGATTCATGGAAATAACTGTGAAAACGTGCTGCTGCTGTTTATGGTATAGCATTTACAAACATTCTGAGATTTGTGGCTGTTGATTGGAAATTGCTTTGGACTACAGTGTTAAGAATTAAGACATTGGAATATGATAGTAAGCCACTTACATAAGGTAAATTGATTTGTATAAGATGTTGCAGTCTTTGACGTGGTAATTTGGGTTTTCTTGGTCACCTGCTGTTGGTGAGCATCGTGGGGATGCTCTGCATAGCTGGTAGCATTGAGTGACAGAAGAAGCGAAGGTTTCCCTGAGAAAACTACTCAAATGTTTTAGGAGGCTCCCTTTTTCCATAAGGACATGAAGGCGTTGAGAATATTTTTATCTAAATCTGATAATGTATTTAGTTGAAGAGGGTTATAATAGGTGAACAGGCTTTACTTTCATCGTCAGTGTCTGTAAGCTTAGAGACGAACGCCGTTACTGAAGCAAACAGCCTATCAACTGCTAAAAACCTCCACATTTCTACTGAATGGGAGAGAAACTCATGAAAACCGCAGTGTTAATCTGTCCCGGTATAGGGGGGGTGTTTTACCAGAAATAGCCCGTATTGTAGAAGATAGTGTTGCATACAACAGAGCAAATTAACAAACAGCTGGGGAGTGGCAGGGGGGATGAGGATGACCTTTGTGTAAATAGTCTTTGCTCAGGCAAGTGCTCTTGTTCAGCTCGTGGCGCTAATCCCAGGAGGGAGGATGGTGGGAAATAAGACCTTTAAAACAATGTCTCTGCCTGTGCTAATGAACATACCTGTTGTGCAGGTTATCTATCCTTTCTGATATGTTTTGTATCGTCCCACTTAAATCCTCCTTTAGGCTGTATTTTCTGAGAATCTTAAAACCTTATCTGCAGTGGAGTCTCATTGCAGGGTAAATTTCATAAGGGATTATTGATTTGCTCTTAGAATGTTTTTTTGAAGGGTAGTAGGGTCTCAGCTTCAGCCCTACCCCTCCCACCACCATAAGGTGGATTTGTACCTCCTTATTCCCAGTTCATTCAATTCTACTGAGTTACCTCTTACCACACCTGCTGACTTAATTTTGCTGCTCTGTAGTCTGTTTTGTGAAAGCTTATGAAGTGCTCTGTCATTTAAGATGTGTTTGAGAAGCTGAATTCCACTACCGAATGCGTAAATCCAGTTGAACAGTACCATTTGTAGGTCTCAACTGGTTCCTTGTCAGGAGGGATTTGTTGCTAGATGACAAAATTAAAACTATGGCTGAGCTAAAAAGGCATTTAATAATATATGCTTTTTAGCCCAACTTTCTTCATGATAAAGTCTGGGTTGTGGTATTATTATGTGTTAAACTAGTTTTGTCCTGCTCGTGCTGCCAAGCCATGCTGTGATCATGGGAGGTCACACCCATGTTTAATCTATGCCTGCACGTGTGTTTTTCAGCTGCTCAAAGCCTTATGTTGACACGATCCTCAAGCCCAGTCTAGTTGCATTCCATTAGTTTGAATTGCAAGTTCCCAAAATTACTTCCTTGCTATTTCAGGAAACCCTTGGTCCTCACACCAGAGTATCAGACTGGGATGCTGAGAAAAGTTTGATGCAGCTGGATTTGTACTATTCTGAAAGGGAAGGGATAACTTGTTGCCAAGCCAAATATTTTCACTATTTTTAGATTACTTACTGAAAGCAGCCAAAAACATTGTATAAGGGATAAATGATGGACTTCAAGCTAATATTTTTCCATGAAGAATTTATTTTTTTATTCTTCTTGTCATCAAGATATAGTGCTTTTTGAATGTAGCTTGTTTTCAGATACATGGCTCCTCAGACTGTTTCCTTGCAGTCAGACATTTACAAACATGCACGGTTTTGAAAACTGTCTTGTATGTGTTAGCACTTTTTCTAGAAATGCAAACTGAGCATTTTAGCTAATAATTTCTTGTACCCTTATAGCCCAGGCAGGCTGAAAAGCGGTCTTGTGCTATGTTTTCCTTGAATCATGCATCTGAAAAAATTTGTAGAAGAAAATCTGTGATGAGAGGACTGTTGTTGCTGAAAGGTTTTCTTCTTGACATCAGTCAGCATATCAACAACTTGCATTGTCTTTCATATAAATATCTTCAGTTGTTTTCTTTTAGAAGAAAACTTGGGTTAAAAAAGACAAATTTCTTTGCCTTAGGGACTGTAGTTCGGATTTTTTTGTTTATTGGTTCTATTAATATTTTTTTTTTCTTCTCTCCAAGAATAACTATTGAACTTAGAGTTACCTGACAGTTCTCTTTTGGAGAAGATACCAGAGGTGATAACCACTTAAATGTTAGGAATTACCGTTGCTTCTCTTCTGTTTTGGGTCACTTCCATGACCGATAGTTGATAGGAAAAGGCTACTGTGACTGATATATAAAGAGCTAAAGGAAATTGAGACTCCCTTCAGAATTAGTCTGAGGTTATGATTTTGCACGCCAGTTTTGAATGACTACTTTGAACAATGTTGGACTTCAAGTGTCTTGCAAAGTGGTGGATCCAAATGAGAAATATCTACTTGTTGAGTAATAGTCTGCTTGTCAGTTTTTGTGTATGGCTCAGTACAAGGCAGTGTCAGAATTTCAGTAACGCCAAATTGCGTTGTTTAAATACTACTGTTGTATAAAAGTGAATGTTATTTTAAGTGAGAAATTCTGTTTTCTAACTTGTGAAGGAAACTGTTTTCTTGGGAGTAAACATCTATAAATTTCATGTATTTCATTTTTCCAGAAAGGCTTCTTAATCATGGGACATGAGAAGAGTGGAAAAGGGATTTGTTTTCCAAAGATTTGATAAGCATTTATTATAAAAAGTATAAATTTTTGCTTTAAATTAAAATGCTTCTTCAAACAATATTAAACTTCTTACTAAGATTCAGTAGTTTGAAATCTTGGATAAATACCTGAAATGGCAAAGACGGAAAATTCAGAGGGAGATGATTTTGAAACATGCCAGTATATTTTTGAGCTTCTCAATTGCAGCCCTGAATTTTCTCTTTTTCACGGCAATTCATATTTTGTGAAACTTCTTGGGTAGGTTATATTTAAAGCTACATTCACTTGCCTGAATAAGTCAAGTAGATATTTTGTCATTAAAATTATATAGATTTGCTTCTGTTAGTGTGCCATTTAAAATGAGGCCACATCGAGGTAACCATGCAGGTATTTGTATTGGTATGACAGTGGTGAAGTGGGGTAGCTGTATACTGTACCCGCATTCTGTGCTGAGCAAAATCACATGGACTTCCAGAAATCAGCAGTGGTTTTTGAGAGCAGCTTTATTTAATGTTACAGCAGCAAGTAAGTGTCATTTGTACCATATAATTATGTAAATTGGGTGCTAATAAATACTATTTTTCAACATTTTGTATTGTGTTTGTAATTCTGCATTTTATCACAAGATGTGTGTGGTCTCGGAGTGCGTACTAGGAGGGGAACGTGCACTCGGACTGGGGCAGGTAGAGATGGATTTGGAGGGACACGAGGTCCCTTCTTGTGAACCTCCTTTTGCACCGTGCAATGTGATAACCCTTCACAGCAGCGTCTCGGTTTTTCTCTTCTCCATATGTCTTGGTTTTGTACTGCTCTGCCATCCTGGCACTGTTGGCACCCTACATCTCTGCACGCACAGTCCCCAGCATCCTGACGGGGTGAGCAGACACGCCGATGGTACGGTGCCGTTGTGCAGGCACTGGTCTGTCAGCGGTTCATGGATCGCAGCGAGACATGGTGTGCTTCCTGGGGAGAACGTTCATTTAACATAAAAATACACACATGGTTCTGCCCCTGGGGAGAGGATGAGGGAGAGCAAGCCGCACATCACAGATGGTAGTGGCGTTGCTACAGGAAGATGCTCAGAACGGCACTGCTGAGGGGGTGGTACGGGTTCCTACACAGAGCTGAGCAGAACGACTTGTTAGTGAGTCCATCCTGTTTTTTCTAAGCTTGTAGGTGGGATGAGCGAGGTTCTCATCTCCTTTCCATGGTAGGTAAAATAAGCCTTCTGATTTCCTCCTAATCATCTTCCCTCCTCACAGGAAAAGAGGAATTGCTTTAGGAAATGACCATACAGTTGCCTTCACCCCAGTGTGCTGCCCCCAGAGAGGGTCAGTCAAAGATTCCTGAGGTAGGGGGAAAGAAGATTTCGTGAACAATGTAGGAGTGACCCTCGTGCATGGGGGGCCTTCTCAGCAACCTAGTGGGTTTGCCTATGGACAAGACATGTCCCCGTAATGATTTAGGTGTGAGAAAAGTGAGGGTGTTCTCTTTGGCTGTGTAGTAAAACTTTTAACTAGCATTTTCTCCATGTGCTTAAAAATAAGTAATTTCTATGAGCGAGTGTTGGAGTTCTTGAACTGCATTGTCAGAGTTTTTATTAGAAAGCACAGAAGGGGTGGCAGTTCCCACTGACTGGAAAAGGGGAAACATACATAACCCCCATTTTTAAAAAGGGAAATAAGGAAGACCCAGGGAACTACAGGCTGGTCAGTTCAGTGTTAAGGAGAATAACGCTTCTCTTGCTGTTCAGTATGACTGACAGCTGATTGTGAGTCATGTAGCTGATGCAGTGCTAAAGCCTGTGATACTCCTCAGTTTAAATTTTTAACAAGGAAAAAAGACTGAGAAATTTGAGGCACTTGGCTGTACAGATGTACACTTGGCAATGTTTTCAGTATGTAGGTGATGCAGCAAATGTCGATGGCCGGGAACTGTCTTAAGACTTCTCAAACGGAGATGGGAATGGAAAAGAAAAGGGATCAAGTTGTTTCCATAATGTTGCTGATAGGCAGAGAAAAATAGCTAGAAGAATGATAGAGTGACTTTGTTCAGCCTTGAAGTAATTTAAGGTATGTATACCACAGAAGACTGACTTAGGGTTTGGTGTCTCGGTAGCATTTCTGATGACGTGGGTAAGTTTCTGTGCAGTTTACAGGTAGAGTGTTTAGATTGGGTTGGTCCTGTCTGGATGCCTAACCCCAAAGCTTTTCCTGGTTACTGCTTCCAAATGAGATGTGATCTTGCAGTTTTGGGAAACTACATAAGATTTTGATGCCCTTCAGCTAGTAGACTCTGCTTCAACGACTGATTCCTCCGATAGGTAATCCGGTGGTCTTTCCTGTGCTAGCTCACTTTTAGGCTTTTTTTCAGCTCAGCATGTAAAAGGATGACATTGAAACACCTGGGGCTTTATCAGCCTGGCTAGGTCTTCCATCATCTAGTAAGAACCTCAGCTGTGTTTCAGAAGCTAAAATGTCATGGACAATATTTGGTGTTTGCTTTTTAACCATATATGAGACGACATGGACTGCGTATGACTTTGGGACAATTTTATTGCAAAAGATACAGCAACTTGTATTGAGAAGCTTAAAATAGCTTTTATATGTTACAGGAGTTCTGCTGCTTTCTTCAAACAAATATGCCCCCTCGAACATTTATGAAGATTTATATGTAAGTTATATTGGATTTTTAACAAAAGATTATTTAGAGACTTTAGTAGATGACAAGTATTTTGATTGCTATGAAAGGTAAAGGTTAAGAGAGGAGTGTGTTCTGTGCTGATCCGCTCACTTTTGTTAAAGGAAAGGAGTGTTTTCTTACAAGTTTTGAGGCTTACGCTTAAGTTTACAGCATTTATGAATAGGACATCTGAGTTTAGATGACAGTCGGATTAAACATTAAACTGCTTTCACACGTTAAGATCCAACAGTTTCAAGGTCATCCCATTAAGTTAATACCAATGCACATTGGCAACCAAGTGCCACAGCTGTTCTGTAAGATAAACCACCTAAACAACAACAAACCCTGCAGTACCCTCTATAAATGCTTGGCACAGAAGACAGCAGTGCAACTCCCTTGTGAAAGAGCATTTGAAAGCTCACAGTCCTTACTTGAAGTTTAAGCTTTCAGAAGAAATTAAAATGCATATCCTAAAGAACACGTGTGGCTCTTAACTGTTTGTCGGCTGGCTGGGCTGTGCTTTCAGCAGAGCACAAGCAAAGCACTGGGGAGTCTCTCCAGTGTACCAGTCTTCCATGCTGCAAGAGTTTGGCCAGTATGGAAATCAACATGCGGTGGCAAGCTGTTGCATTAGAAATTAAGCCACACTATTAAGAGCAGTTAAAAGTTAAGACCTGGGCCTTTTTCTCAGCTAGCCCTAATTTAAACCTCCAAGCAAACAGGTTTTCAGACAATAAATCTGGCATCTGAACTAAAGTCCTCAGTAAATTCAGTTTATGCCTTTGAGTTTTGTCCAGCCTGTGTAATGTCCCTTGTTGAGAGAGAAAGATGCCTTCAGCAGAATGGCAGTGAGGGAGGTAGGTCAGGAGATGAGGGGTCTCAGGGGTTGCTCTGCTTCTGCCTAGCTCCTGTATCCTTAATTACTTTTTTCAAGCCAAGAGGCTATTGCTGTGGAAGTGCAGCAGCAGAGATTAGTGTTAAAAACTCTGCATACAACTATTTCATGTCTTTGTTTTGCTTTTTTTGGAAGCTGGCAGTGCCCTACGTCTTCTGCCTGGGTAGCATTGTTGTATTGATGATGCTCAGTTAGAGCTGGAATTAATGTTTCTTCTAAAAGAAGATGATCTGAACCTTCCCTGTGTAAAACCACTGTTGCATCCAGGATTGTTTTTTATAACCTCTTGTGGTGTTACCCCACCAAGGTGATCATGCAGAATCTGCTGTTGGTGTTAGTTTGCATTTTGCTTGCTTCATTGGTAATTTTTTACCTACTTCAATCATATTTCCAAGCGTGATGGTTTCAAAGATTGTGCTACTTTTGTTGACAGAAAGGAGTCTTCCTTATGGCAATTTACTTCAATTAATGTTTTTATGTGAATAATAGACATCCTGGGTCATGGTTATTTATTGAAACCATAAAAGGCTATTAAAAACCTGGTTTGTGAGTAGTATGAAATTTGAGTTTTAATTTCTTCCCATTTCCCATTAGTTCCAGCAGTGTGGCTTTGATTGCCATAAGGTGCAGGAACACGCACATTTTTACTGGCTCTGATACTCCATCCCTTTCCTTTGACAACTTTGCTTAATTAACATGATTTCTTAAATTATACTGGGTGGAAACATAACCAGCAACTGCTGCTTCCTAATTAATTAAAGTGCAATGTTTCTGACCCTTTAATGTGTCACTCCTCCTGTCGCTGGCTGGTGCTATGGCCAGTTCTGGACTTCAGAAACAACCGTGTGTTGAATAATCCAGGGCTGCAGTAGGTTCATTCTGAAATCCATTCATAAAACAGAAGTCAATCCCAAATGTGGGAGAGGGTGTCTGTAAATGTCTGAAATGCTGCTTTCCCCCATGTGTGATACAGAACTTCAGCTAATTCCCTCTTCAGTCCTGTTAATGGCCCTCGCATAGCTCTGCTCGTGCTAGAGACTGCTGGAAGCTGTTCTGAGCTGAGGTGTAAGGATAGAGCAGCAAGTCTCAAACGCTTTTCCGATTGCAAGCAACTTAAACCTACAATTTTCTCAAAGAGCCTCCTCTGTCCCAGCAGCTCTTCTGGCACCCCATGGGCCTTGAGCCATGAATGAGCAGAGCAAGTGAGCTAATGGGACAAGACACTTCTCAAAATCAAATCCTAACGCGGTGCTGTAGCAGGCTAGATTGCAGTTGCTTCGTGCTGGCTGCTTTGTGGATTTGAGGCTTTATTTGGGGTTGACAAACGGTTGTAGGGTCCCACAGCTTAACTCTTTCCTCTCGCTTGCTCTCTGGTCTCTGGGTTTGGATAAATCTCAATGCTTGAGTTGACACTAACTGAAGCTTAACTTGCTGGCAAGACAGCTGTATGGAGACTGAGTGCCTGCTTTTAACACAGTACTCAAATTGGAGTCGTGTCCCCCTGAAAAATAAGTGTCTGGTATGTCAGCCCTGACCGGCGCGCTGCCTGGTGAGCAGTGCCACAGGAGGTGGCTTCTGCCGCAGCAGCCTGGCAGCGTGACCGCTCCCTGCAGGGACATGGCTGTTTCAGGAAGCAGGTGGCACATTTGAAGGAGCTTGTGTGTGCCCAAAGGGGGCAATCAGACAAGCTGGGCTTCCCTGCTATTTCCTCCATGTTTACTGCTTCTTTTGCTATCCGTCCAAATCAGAGTTTCTGAAGCCTGCAAGGAAAGAAAAATAATCAAGAGTCTACACAGAGCATATCATGCATAGGGACAGAGCTGCAATCAGCCTTGCTGGCTGGAAAGTGCCAGAAAAACACATTTCCAGTATTTCTTGAGCTGAGGGCTGGCATCGCTCCTGCGGCACTTGGCGTGCCTTCAGCACGGCACACGAGGGTCCCGCCTTGCTTGCGTCCATCAGTTCCGTGGCTGGGAATTAAATTCTGTGCAAATGTTTTGGATGAGCTGATTAACAAAGCGGTAGAGGTGGTCAAATTCATCCACGAAGAAGGAATGCTCCTTATCGGGGTCCGTTGCGATGGCTTCCAGTTCCTCTTGGGCTGCCCAAGCAACTCCCACAGAGTAAGCTATAACTCCTGGAAAGAAACGCAGAGTTTAGGATGAGCATAAATGTTGTCAATGCTTAAATTTGATTTAGGACCAACACTGCAAACATAGTAGCCAGACCACAAAAATGCGGGCAATGAGTTGCAGTGTGCTCTCTGTATAAAAATGGAATTTTCAGATTGGAGGAAAGGCCTAGTTTGTGCTTTGGAAGTACCTTTTGTGAGCAGCAAAAAGGTTTAAACAATGGTGAAGCTTCTGCTCTTGGTCTGAACAACAGGCTCCTGAAGAACAGGTTCTCGTTCCAGTGCAAATGTCTTACAGTTGTGTTGGAAGAGGTATGACTGTCCTGACCGAAAGCCAAAGGAAGCTTCACGTGTTACTAAGACAATAGAAATCCCCTAAGATCTCCTAGGCGCAGCTGCATTTTGCTAGCTTTATGTGAATTTTTTCGGAAGGTCCCCATTCAGATGTTAAATGGACACTGGTCTTGCTTAGACCTTGAGGAGCTCCCAGGGTGAGGTGCTACTCTTCCTCCCTAAAGTTTCATCCAGTGCCTTCCAATCATACCCGGCTGCACTTCTCTGACCTGGACAAATGCTGAGGTGTGTAGGAAGAGCAGCTACCGACAGAAGAGCAGCTACTGACAGAAGAACTTACCATTTTGGTGAGCTGCCATGGCCGGCACTCTGACATCGTCGTAAGACCTGCCATCTGTGATGAGAATCATGATCTTCCTTTTGTTGGGTTTGGATTTGCTGAACAGTTGCTCTGAGGCGTAGCTGATGGCTGCTCCTGTGCTGGTCCCACCGCTCCAGTAACTGATCCGTTTGATAGCACTCAGCACGTCCTGCTTCGTGCTGTACTTGTCAAAGCCGAACTCGAGCCTCTGCTCGTAGGTGTACTGAACAGCTCCGATGCGGGTGTCGGTGTCGGAAATCTCAAACTCTTTGCTGATGTTGGCTACAAACTGGAGGACTGTGCGGAAGTTG
>WKFP01013768.1:27363-59534 GCA_011057875.1 Pterocles orientalis
CGAAGAAGGAATGCTCCTTATCGGGGTCCGTTGCGATGGCTTCCAGTTCCTCTTGGGCTGCCCAAGCAACTCCCACAGAGTAAGCTATAACTCCTGGAAAGAAACGCAGAGTTTAGGATGAGCATAGATGTTGTCAGTGCTTAAATTTGATTTAGGACCAACACTGCAAACATAGTAGCCAGACCACAAAAATGCGGGCAATGAGTTGCAGTGTGCTCTCTGTATAAAAATGGAATTTTCAGATTGGAGGAAAGGCCTAGTTTGTGCTTTGGAAGTACCTTTTGTGAGCAGCAAAAAGGTTTAAACAATGGTGAAGCTTCTGCTCTTGGTCTGAACAACAGGTTCTCGTTCCAGTGCAAATGTCTTACAGTTGTGTTGGAAGAGGTATGACTGTCCTGACCGAAAGCCAAAGGAAGCTTCACGTGTTACTAAGACAGTAGAAATCCCCTAAGATTTCCTAGGCGCAGCTGCATTTTGCTAGATTTATGTGAATTTTTTCAGAAGGTCCCCATTCAGATTTAAAATGGACACTGGTCTTGCTTAGACTTTGAGGAGCTCCCAGGGTGAGGTGCTACTCTTCCTCCCTAGAGTTTCATCCAGTGCCTTCCAATCATACCCGGCTGCACTTCTCTGACCTGGACAGATACAGAGGTGTGTAGGAAGAGCAGCTACCGACAGAAGAGCAGCTACTGACAGAAGAACTTACCATTTTGGTGAGCTGCCATGGCCGGCACTCTGACGTCATCGTAAGACCTGCCATCTGTGATGAGAATCATGATCTTCCTTTTGTTGGGTTTGGATTTGCTGAACAGTTGCTCTGAGGCGTAGCTGATGGCTGCTCCTGTGCTGGTCCCACCGCTCCAGTAACTGATCCGTTTGATAGCACTCAGCACGTCCTGCTTCGTGCTGTACTTGTCAAAGCCGAACTCGAGCCTCTGCTCGTAGGTGTACTGAACAGCTCCGATGCGGGTGTCGGTGTCGGAAATCTCAAACTCTTTGCTGATGTTGGCTACAAACTGGAGGACTGTGCGGAAGTTGCCGGTGCCGACGCTGCTGGAGCCGTCAATTACGAATCCGATGTCCGCTGAATTGAGGCACGTCTTGCTGCAAACCAGCCGATCGGTGTCGCAGACCCGCTTCACCAAGGGCTGGACCACCTTGTGGAGGCTGAACCAGCTGGGCACGTTGATGGAGTAGAAACCGTTTGTCCTGCACACGGCCTGCAAGGCAACACAAGGATGAATGCAGCGGCAATTGAGCCCGCCTGTTTCGGATGGAGTATGCGGCTAAATTGTAAATACAGGCTTCTGGGAAGAGCAATGCTGGAGTCTGAAGTGGGCTCTCTAGTCACCATCTGCTTCTTTGGGAAGTGATGTCAATGTAACATCACAGATACTTGTGTAATGAGCCGGTTTTTCCTGACTTTTTTTTTTAAAGCTGTAGGATGGAGCTGATATTATAGTAGTGAAAGAAATGTACTAAGTTTGCCACCTGTCAGGCTTTTTGAAATAAGTTATATTTTTCCTAGAGAAATCATCTGAATCACAGAGCTGCTGATAGTGTGGCTCCAGTGACATTACAGGGACCTGTGTGTTTGCCACGTTGCAGCTTCAGCTCCAATGGTTCAGGGCAACAGGGCAAAAGTTCTGCTTGCTGACAAACCCTCCTGCCTTGAGCTGGGACTGGAGCCGGGTTATCCTTGGCTCATACCCTTCTAAGCAGAAAAAAACCCCGAGCCATTTTGGTGAAAATGTGAAGAGCCCATACGGATTCCCCATTGTGCTGGTTCTGCCAAATAGTAAGTAAAAAAATCATTAATTTTTATAACTGAATGCTTGCAGGGAGCAGATCTGCAGGAGGCTTTTATAGGATGAGTGGGAGTAGGGGGTGAGCAGGAGGTAGGGGCGGCACAGAAGTCGGAGAAGTCCAGCATGTGAGGGCGTGGTGGGGACAGGCTGGAGCAAAGTGTCCTCGGCTTTAGTGCCTTGTGAGTGCTAACGCCCCAGGCCTCTGGGTAGGAATAGTTTATCAAACCAGGCTTTTGCTGTCACATTTGTGTGTGTGAGTGTTATAAAAGACTGAGGCACTGGTTTCTTGGTGCCTGCTCTTGACTTGCATAAAGCATAACAGCTCCAACGGAGTTACGATTCCCACCAGTCTGGGCTCCTAACTGTGTCCCGCTCTCGTTTGCTCTCTGCTGTCTTGCTGCTGTTTCAGTGTTAGGATGCAGGAGTAACAAGTCACCGTTCCCTCTGTACCTGCCTGTTCTGAGCCCACTCCCACTTCTGCCGTGTCTCTGGCAGGTTTGCAGAGACTCAGCGTAGCTTTGCCCTTTAAAAAACAATAAATGCAAATAAGACTAGAATCCAGTTAAATGCTGACCGGAGCCAGCACAGCTCTCTGAAGCAGCGCTGAACTCATGGGAGATTATTTCATGGCAGAGCAATGTGTCTCAGATGGGAATCTGTTTTCTGAAAATCCCGGATAACTTGACCCTGCTTCCTGAGCCCAGCCTGCTCTGGCGCTTGGTAGGTGCCTGCTGCCATAACTGGCTGCCAGCTTGCCCTGAAGCACTGTTGAGCAGGCAGCTACCATCAGTGCCAAATACAAAGTATTCCAGGCTTGCATTCTCCTTTTTTGCTGTACATGGCAGGGATTTACTCTTTTTCCAAAAGCTACCATGAAGTCCATAGCAGCAGAAACAAATAACAAATAAAAAAATAACCCACATCAGATCAAAGGTGGAAATACAATGTTCGAGGTAGCCACTCTAGCTGAACAACTGGGATATGCCTGTGTTTGGAGTGTCCCAAGATTTGCACGTATGGGACCAGTTTGTGAATGCACTGCTGGGATTAGGTTGACAGGGCTCCTCGGCCTTTGCCAAGTGGGGGATGCCCAGCAGGAAGCTTGTGGAAAGCTCAGGCTGCAGTTGTGCTTTGCCACACTACTGTATATTTGGAAAACCTGTCTCAGTGTGGCTGAAGGTTTGTGGCAATAAAGCCATTTGTTCCATGAAGCACCTCAAACCAGAACTTTCCTGACTTCACGCCCTTTCTGGCTTCAGCATTGCTGCCTGGCTCTTTGTTTGGGAACCTCAAGACAGTATAAGCAGGACAAGAACTAACCATAAGTGGTAAGAAGGAAAGGGAAATGCTGTGAATGAAACAGCTTGGAGAATGTAGTCAGAACCAAGCTTCTGGCCTGAGCCCAACCCAGTAAGTACCTTGTCCACAAAGTTTGGTTCGATAATGTTCTGCTTCTCACTTCCAGCAGCTGCTTCAATAGTGACAAAGAAAATGTTAATCCCTGATTCTCTGGCCAGCCTGGAGGCCTCCTCCACTCGGTCAGTCGGCCACCCATCCACCATTACTACAACCACGTTGGGTGCTCCACCTCGGTTTCCATTAGCATCCGAAAAGAAGTTTTTGTTAACAAATGAAAGTGCCTTCCCTGAAATAAAAGAGGAGATGGAGGATGAGTTACAGAGCTGGCAGTGCTCTGCCCAATAATATCTCATTAAATGGTAGATAGAGGGATGATTGAAGTGTTGGAGCCCTGCTGAGGGCTGGTGAAAGTGCGAGCAGGAGGGGAGGTCGCAGCTGTCACTTTCTCCTGAGCCCCCCTGTGCAGGCGTGCTGAACCCCATCCACCCCATCCCCGCACCCAAGAGGGGCTGGGGGTGAGAAGCTGTGTTAGCGGAGATCCTCGATGCATCAGTGGGACCTGCCCACGAGGGGAAAGGTAAATCCTGTCCACCTGTGATGGACTTACAGGCAGGTCATGGTGGGAGTGGTGCCCCCCAGCCAGCCCTGCCCTAGCCCTGGGTGCCATTCGCTCACAGTCTCTGTACCCAGTGAGAAGGCGTGGGCTTGCTACAAGCGCAGGTTCTGAAGCCCTCCCCGAGATGAGCGCAGGTTCTGAAGCCCTCCCCGAGCTGAGGATGTGTCAGCAGCCCTATCACCTACCAACGTTGGAAAGTCCACCTTTCTGTGGGATTTTCTCAATGGCGTTTTTTAGGTCCTTGGAGTTGGTGTAAGTTTTTAAGTTAAATTCTGTGGAAGGGTCATCACTAAAAGAAGAAGAAATGAGATCAGTTGTCCATTTTTTGCTTCACATGCAACAATACAAAAGCTGTAGAACCCATCTGTGCTATTGGGCTCCTGTGCAAGCTGGAGCGAGACCTTCAGCACGCATCAGCCGCAAAGCTCCAGCTGCCAGAGCGCGCGGTCGTGCCCCGTGGCAATGGGAGCAGCTGCGCGAGAAGCTCTTACCCGTACTGAACGATGCCCATCAGAGGACCAGCGGTGCCGATGCCAAGGACTCGAGCCACGTTACCGAGGAACTGCTTCTGGAGCTGAAAGCGACGTTTACCAATGCTCCAGCTCCCATCCATCAAGAAGGACAAATCAACCTTGCAATCTGAGGAGAGACACAGAAACACAGGAAGTGTTTTTGGTCCCTTCTGACAGCTGTGCTATCAGCCTCCATCCAGTGACTCATCCTGCTGCGCACACCCTACCAAAACATGGACAAGTCCCAGCGGGGACCTCAAGTCTGTCCTGCTCGTTGGTAAACACGGTCTTTGCATGATTTTCTCCCACACAACATCTAAGCCTGGCTGGGTGACAAAAGGGCAGGAAGCTGCCCCTGGGTGTCAGTCTGGGAGCATTTGGAGGCTCTGGAGATGTTGGCCATGCAGGAGCAAGCTGGCTCATGTCTTGTGCCCTTGGGCTCAGCCTGCTTTATTTGCAGCGCAGAGGAGGTGAGAGTCTGTAAAGCCAGAGGTGCTGGATCTTGCAGTCTGGCCACCTGCAGGACACAGGCTTCATTCTGGGCTGGAGCTAACAGTGGGGATGATGATTTTATTTGGTGCATTCAGACTGAGCGGGGGTTCTTTTCGCATGCAGCCGTAGGGCTTGTACCTGTGTGGGCAGCAGCAGCAGCAGTCCTGTTGTGTGTTGCCTCTCTGGGCTGAAAGTAATATTCTAGAAAAGCTGTGGCTGTACCCAAACAAACCCTTCTCTCTAATTGCACAGATGAACCTGATCTCTGTGCTGTCGTGAATGCTGTCCTCATCACTGCCAGCTTGCTTTTATGTCTCTGCAACTTAGAGGTAAAACATTCATCAGTTGGACTACGACCAGGAGTGGGATCGAAATTTGGCTTAACCAGAGTGCTAATTAACATTTTCCCCCTCCGGCATCCGGGTCATCCCCACCTCTTGATTTCCCTCCGATGACGCCTCCTACCAATCAGACTGTCCAAAATAGTGTGTTTTAATCATTAGGTAGCCCGAAGGCTACAAAGCGCCGATTGTTCTTACTGGCTTATGCAACTGCCTCCCATCTCATTACCTTCAATTTTTTTCTCCTGTAGCTGTCTGTTTTTCTGATTTTAATAATGCTGAGTTATAGAAGCGTGACTGAGAACCGTGTTCGTTCACAGCATATCATGAGGCAAGGCCGGGAACCCACAACAAATAATACCTCAATTAACGGCCAAGTTTTCCTGAATCTTGTGTCCTTCAAAGGGAACTACACCATGCGGTCTATATGTGGGAAGTGGGAGTTTGTTAGCCAGCAGGGTCTGGGCATGCGAAGATTTACGTACACTTATATACAGCCTTAATTTCCAGGGAGGGTTCAGACAGCAGGAATGTTTTGGTGATGGGACATCAGTGGGACTCTGCAAGAGCACAGGCTAACGGTGCTCTGGAGGGAGCTGGGTGCTTTCTGGTTTGCAGGGAGGCAAGATCTGAATTATAGCTTTTATGGTCCTGGAGGTATCAGGGGGATGAGAGTTTTGATTCTGGGGTGATGGAAACAGCTGTGCTTGCCTGCCTCTCTGCTAGACTGAACTCCGCTTTCCTGCAGTGATTGGTTCTGTAGGGCAGATCCTTCCCCTTTTCTTCTCCTTTCCCTTATTCCTGTATCAGTTTTAGGTGTATTTGACATCTTAGGGGAAAAATATACTTTTAAGTATTCAGAGGAGTGCCTGTGAATGTACAGAGCTTTGGTTCAGTAGTTAAGAGTCCTTGAAATGTCAGTTCTGCGAGTGACGGCATTCGGCTGCTGGAGGATGGGCAGAAGAGGACCTGGGTGCTGGTGGGAGGGTGAAGCCCCCTCTCCAGGGCGGCTTCCTGTGAGGAGGCAGCAGCCGACCCCATCTCTCCACTCTGAGCTTGCTTTTTCGTTCTCCTTCTGCTCTGGGCCCCTTCTAAAGATGAGTTAATGGGCAAATCTACCTTTAATTATAAAGGGCTGCAGAAGATTCCCTTTTTGGATTGGGGACCCTACATCTCTGTACTCGGACTGAGGGACCCTCATGCTCCCTCTGCATCCCCTCTCTCCTCGCTGCGGCAGGCGCTGGGTCTCTTTCTCAGGTGGTTTCCTTCCCTCCCACCCGCTGCTGTGGGAAGGGTGCCTGCACTCAGCGTAGCCGCGCGAGCCTGCTCTGGTCAGCAGGGCTTGCTCATCTAACCCTGGCCACAACACTTTGGTTTGCTGTTCTCTGCCATCGAAGTCCCCAAGCGAAGATCTGCACCCCAGGAATGTGGAGCTGATGGTGCCTGGGAAGAGGCAGCGGTGAGCAGCCCCCATCTCCCTGCCCAGGTAAGCCAAACCTTGGCTCTGATTTCCTTCCCTGTAGAAGCAAAAACCAGTTACGTGTATGAGAGGGGTTGGCGAAGAGCATTCGCTGTTCTTGTGCAGGGGAAAAACGCGTTCCTCTGCAAGGGAAAATGGCATTCCTCGAGTCTCTTAGGCTTTCTTGAAAACTTGCTTTTGCTATTTAATTTGAATGCATTCTAGCAACGTGTAATTACAAAAATGGTATTGCTTGATTATGAAATTAATTCTGATGTACGTACTTGGGTTCCCCTGGGAGATGGACTCCAGTGGCTTCGGGTTCAATTCTTCCTTGGAACTGAAGCCTAGAGAGAGGAAGGAAAGGCTCAGTCGGTGCGTACTCAGCGGCTGCCCTTGCTCTGGAAGGAAACAGGCAACGAGGTGGCTGCAGAATCCCCCCTGGCCTGCAGATTGATGTGGGAAGGACACAAGGATGGGGAGCACATCCTTGGAGCTTGCCTTTTTTCCACCTACGTCGCTTCTAGGATACAAGCATGGAGGCATTTCTAGAAGTGCCACCAAAATTGCTCCAGGTTCCAACTTTGGCTTCCCTCTGTGGGTCGGTCCCCTCGCTGCCGGGGATGGAGAGCAGCATGCACAAGCAGAGGGTTCCTCCGGAGAAGAGGCTGATGGCCATGGTGTGGGGTGGTGACCTCCCTCCCACCACTTTGCCCCTGAGAGAACCAGCGCTGCCACCCTGCTGGCTCGTCATCTTCTCTAAACTTCACTTATTGCTTGAGTGTCTGGTCAGAGTCTCCTGCCTCACAGCATTTCCCTCCCGAGCAAGGGCAAAGAGCTGTTTCTTTTCACTCCAGCATGCCAAGATTAAGGGGATTTAGCTGAGATAACTCTCAGAAGAGACAGCAATGATCAGACAAGCCCCAAACTGAACGCTCACCAAGGAAGCAGCTAGTCAAAAGAACAGCAGAACAGCGTATTATTTTTGTAGACTGCATATTAATTTTTATAAAAAAGGAGGCAGAAGACTTCTTTAAATCCTCATCACCAAATAAGTCGAGGAAAGACTACAGACTTCAGAGGCAGTAAGAAAAGTAACTTTAGAAATGTGAGCTTAACATAGAAAAAAACGTGAGAAATTACTAGGTGCCACAGTTTGTCTCTCCACAGCAGCCAGCCACGAGCAAGCCATGAGAGCATCAGTGTAGGCAAAGAGAACAGGCGGCAAGGGGACATCAGCAAAGGTCACCACCTGAATATGACGGGAGGTGTAACAGCTCTGAGTGCATGCACTGTCTAAGCTGGTTGCTGAAGATATTAATGACCAAGCCATCATAATGCAGAAAACAGCCAAAAAATGGGGGAAAATACCAGCTCCAGCTGCCTCCATCACCACTCCTATTTCCATTCCCGTTGTCTAATGAGCCACCCCTCATAAGGGGCAAAGACAACTCCTTGGAGCCCTTCCACCTGCACGCTGAAAGCTGCACATGGTTTTGTGTCAGGGGCCAAGTTTGCATTCAATCTCAGCAGGCAGTGCCTAATGTAAAGCTGACCTGATGTGTGATCCCCTGCCGGGAGGCTATAGCACACCGCAGCATCCTTACGGGACAGAAGGGCCCGTTTGGATGGTGGAAACATCAGGAGGGGAAGGGAGGCAGAGCAGCAGTGCTGGGGCAGCGCTGCCCGAGGCAGGGCACTGGCTCCCAGCTGAGGAAAAGGGATGTTTTGGAACAGGGGTGATGCAAACCAGCACTATCAGCACTGGCTTATGGTGGGTTTATCTGATGCAGAAGTTATGGGTGACATGAGAGAGAGAGAGACAAAGGACTCAATGACTTGGACCTGTACGTAGCCTCTTTGTCAACCACATGGATGAGAATGATTTTGGTTTTTTCTGTAAAACCTGAAATAATTGGAACCTTGCCCTCCTGACTGTGCATGTTCCAGTACAGGCTTTAATTACATGGGCGCATAGCAGTTCCTCAGTAACAGACCAAAGTCACGCTTCATCCTGCAGCCCGCACGCCACGTACCGCACATGTGCCAGCTGGGTGTCCCATATGTGCAGTTCTCCCTGCTTGCCTTATTTGCCGAACAGAAAGTAGGCGGATTTAACACCAGAGTGAAATTAGATATTAACATGTGCCATAGATTTTAGCAATTAACTGTGTAGGGAAGCTAATTCGCAGTTATCTATCTGCCTCATGCCTTTATCTGCATCCAATAAAATCTGTATTTCTTACCCAGGCATACAGCTGCCATCGGCTTTGTCGGTATGGAAAACCCAAGCGTAGGCAATGCAGCACTTTTCATTTTTATTTGCCAGTGCAATTACCAGTTCTTGAAGGCTGTGGGTCAGCTGGTTGATTTGTGCTTGGTGTAACAATAAGGTCACACACCAAATAATCTCCCCCAACTAAGTGGGGAGGTGCTCAGTCTCTACAGGCTTCCCTCTTCTGCCAGTGCAATTTAATGTTGTAATTGCCATGGGAATTTCAGCTCGCTGCATGGGCCGTCTGCTCCGTGCTAATTAAAGTTCCCTTCACCGATTGTCACAGCTGTCCATGCTGATTAAACTTCCCATTCATTTAAGTAAGACAGCGGTGACTACATCCATGCTAGAAACCATTCCTTTGAAGTGACAGCCGGAATTCATCAGACTTCATGGCACTAGTCTGTGCGGGCACTTCAGTTGCTGAGAAACTGTTAATGCACCATCACTTCCCCCATGCCCAGCCTCTCATTGCATTTAATGCAATCTGTCATTTTCTGCCTCAAAATACCCTTCCACACCCCTGGCCCTAGGGCTGTAGCTTTTTCTGGATGAGAACAGCGAAGGCTTAAGCTACAGCAGATAGGAACCCTTCCTTGTCCGTGGCTCAGACTGCCGGGGAAGGGAGAGCTGGTCATGGTTGGGATGATGCAAATTTTGACAGTGGCTGCTGACGCTGGATTTGCAAGCTAATGCGGAAGGGCTGTGCTGCTCGTCACAGCCAGTGCAAGGATTAGTCATGCTTCGGCTTTGAAGTAAGCAGAGTGTTCAAGGGAATGTGCTTTACAAGGACCACCAGCACGGTCCTCTCCAGCAACAAAACTGGTGATGGAAAAGACATCTTCTGTTGGATGGGCCAGCCCCTCATAAGAGAGAGAGTACCCTGGAATGAATTGTCCTGTAGTTTGTGTAGTTCCTGAGGAAAGGGACCCTTTAAATATTGAATAATTCTGCATAAAATCTGCAGTTGGTAACTGCTCCTGATTAAGGGTTGTGAATGTCTTGATCTTGTTGCTACTTGAGCCTGCTACAAATTCAGTGGGGTTTTCTCCCTCACTCACCAGTAATTGTACAAATTCTGTTATCTCTATATGGTCAGTTTTTAAGGGTAAAATGTCAGAAAATTTCAGTGATGCTCATTATTCTTCATGCCCAGTTTAAATCCTTTTCTTATCTGAATGTCTTTCCTAAGTACATTGACGTCAGAATAATCTGTCATCTTCTTCCCTGATTGCAGCTCTCAACTGCTGTCGCAACTGTGGCATTCCCAAAATACCTTCTTATTTACAAATGGATTTCGGTTGCTAAAACCCCTTTCCTGCACTGAAGCTGTCAGCTCCTTCCAGAGCTCATCTGCTCTGCTTCTGTTTTAGGCAGGGATCCGAGACTGATGCAAGCACAGAATAATTTTAACAACTAAACTATAAACTACATATCTCGTTTATCATTTTAAATACTGTAATTACCCCTTAAAATGAGGTTGTTACCAGCAGTGCCATGGGCCGGATGAACAGAGTTAGCTTTCCCCATGTGTGATGGAAAACAATCACTCCCAGACTAGTTACTGGCTGCTTTAAATATTTACCTGTGTCCAAAAGGCTCAATCCAGGTTTCCACAAGTCTGTTTCCATTGCTTTCACACATGAAAGAGAAGAAAAATTATTACTGAAAATAATGGAATTACAAGAGATCACAAAGCTCTGACCCAATTTAGAAAGGTCAATTCCCGCAGTGAGTTATCAGTAACAGCTCGGAGCTGAGGAAATCAGTAAACCTGGAAACCTTTATGTGCACGTTTCAAGCCATATTCAGGAGCCTCAAATCACTGCCTCCAGAGCACTAGTCTTTTTAATTATTTCCAATATGCCTCTTTAGATCTGTTTTGGTCTTGTTCCTCTAAATTGCATTGAAACTGATGCAAGTGTACCGACTTCAGTATACTTTTGCTTGGCTTAATTGTTTTCCGCTGAAAATCTGCAAGTGCCTCTCATCTGCGGAGTTTTCTATCCCCTGAACCCATCCGAACACAAAGAAGTCGCCTACATCTTGCTTGCCAGCTATCAGGCATGGAAAACTTCATCAAAATTGCTGCTTTCTTAAATAAACGCCAAGGGAGGAGTAGTCCTAATTTATCATCCACCTGGGCAGGGTTGTTTGCCAGAATTTTGGAAACAGCAGCAACTGGAGCTAGGGGCGAGAAGACCCTCTCCATAGAGAAGAGCTGGTGGCAAATGTGTCTTGTGAATTCTGTCGCTGAGAAGAACAACAGATTTCAGGAAAAAACAGCTTGTGAGGAGCTAATCTCAAAAGGTGTCCTTCACCCTCCTGGGGCAGTCCAGTGGCTGCAAAAAAACCAACCAAACAAACAAAAAAAACCTCATATAAAGCTACTTTGCAGCTTAACTAGATGCAAAAAACAGCCAAGGAGCATGAAGAAGACCCTGTGCTTTTTGAGTCTTCTCTGCAAATATGTTGGTCTGTGAGTTGCAGGGGGAAGAGCTGCTTAAAGCAGTAGAACACAAAACCACCCAAGGAGCTGTGCAAAGATCTGCCAGCTCTTCTTCACAAGTAAGGATGTGAGCTGAAGGACACGAGCACGGGAACGTGCCTGTCCTGCTTATCACAGGTCCGTGTCTGCTGGACCCGTATTGCCAGGGACTGTCCTCAGTGGTTGCAGCACAGGCTCCTCTAACTTCTCGAACTGTTTAAGCTCAAAAAAGACAGATGCTTTTTGGTAACTCCAGGAAAGGACTGCTTTTTGTCAGTAACAGCAACGCTGAAGGTTTTCTAGAGTCACTTCTCAAGAACCACTTCAACTCAGATGACTGCCCCAGTCTGCCCCAACCCCTCTGGGTTGCTTCTTCGAGCAGACTTCTCACGGTTCACACCCTTTTAAAACTTTCTGTGGTGAGAAAGCCCCTGTTTTTTCCTTCTTAATGAAGAAAAACACTAGATGAGTGCCAAGGGTTTTGGGTACCTGGCTGCAGACATGCAGAATATACAGCTGAGTGACCTGTACATCCAGGCAAAAGCTCATTTCTTGCATGCAGTTCTAGACACATAACGAGAAATTTCTCAATGAAATGCTTATCCAAAAGGGAAATTATTATCCTCATAAGTAGCTAGGGCTTTTTTTTTTTCTCTTGATGGTGCCCATAAAAAGTCAAGGGTTGATTTTTAAAATATTCCAAGACTGGTGGTTTTTTTTTTGTGTTTTTTTTTTTAAAGTCACCGCCACCACAACTCTTCTGTATAATTGTCTTGAAGAAAAATCTGGGTTAAGTGAGTTTTCAAGAGAGTTAATGTGCATTGTTAAGAGTTTGGAAGAGTTGAGACCTTCTGAAAAATGTGCAGCCAGAACCTGTGCAGGCAACTGGTGTGTTGGGGTGGGTGTTTTTCCCAGCACACCCTTTTGCTAACCTGAGCCGACGGGAGAAAGTTCCTCGACAGCCTGGCCAAACCCGCAGAACTGATCGCTGCTGTTTGCAGAGCAGCATGTGCACGCTTGGTAGGATCAAGAAAAACAACTCTCCTTTCCAAAAACGCCAGGAGTTGTTCAGGAATTTCCCTTTGATCGTTAGAAAAATTGGCTGCTTGGAAGCAACGCATCTGAGCTGCCAAAACTTGGGCTGAAAAAAAGATCAGGACTCATGGGAGATACAGCAAGTATGTGTTTGTGGGCTTTTCCCTTCTTGTTCTGTGATGGAGAAAACAGAATCATTCATAATGGAAAATGTGTGCTTTGTAATCACCTTTGGGGGAACCTTACGGTGCCTTAAGTAGTTAGGTGGGGTCTGACTCTGATTTTGATTGAAACAAGACTCAGCGCTGTGTTCCCCTGCTTCTCTGTCAAAGATCTGGCTAGCCTGAGGATTAGCCAGCACACCCTTTGGTCCAGATGGAAGGGCTCTGCCCTTCTCAGCCCTGCCAGGAAGGCAGGACTGTCCCCACAGGCTGTCCCTGCCCTATATGGGGTGTCAGGTAATTAGTGCATTGCCAGGACTGGCATGTTTACATATTTGCTCTGCTGTTCTGCACAGGCAAATGTTGGCCCCCTGTCTCCCCTCTAAAGGTGGGCACTGGATTTTGACAAGGGCAAAGGGAGTCGGGGGAGCACAGAAACTGTGAGATGAGAAAAAAAATCAGTATAGCCAAAAGGGTATGAGAGAGACAAACACGGATAGAAACCAGAGGGAAGAGGAGACTGAAACAAGGAGAGGTATAAAACAGTAAATCTTAGGAGGAGGAACGCAACCATTTAAATATGCTACAACGAGATCAACTACAAATTGTAATTTTGATGGGAAGATTGCTGGGTAAACTTACTTGGCCCATATTATCCAGAAAGTCCTGCTGCGTAATAGCATCCTCTAACCTCAACAGCAACAGCCACTTTGCTCTCTCCTGTTGCAATGCTCCTCCCGTGCTTCCCAGCTCTCACAAAGCCCTCATGGCCCCGGGGGCACCCACAGGCGCTGCAGCCTCTCCCTCCCCAGAGGTTTGGGTGCCTGTGCTCGGGGTCAGCTCCACCGCAGCACGGCTCTGTCACCCTGCAATGGTGAGCGAGGGCTGTGGGAAGCATCCGCTTTGCTGCCCGTCAGGGAGAATTAGTGTTTGCAGGTGCATCAAGCACTCTGGAGCCCTGGGAAGCTGCCGGTGGCCTTGCAGAGCACCCGCTGGCAGTGCTGCTTGCTGGGGGAGGATGGTGAATTGCACAGTCAGGGAGGAAGGAAAGTACAGGTGATGTTTCTACACTCAGTGTTAAAGGCAACCTCAGTGGTTGCAACCAGCCTGGAGGCTCCTGGGAACAAGAGGAGCAGAAGATTTAACCCCACAGACCTGATAGCCTGCACAGAGCTGCGTTTTTGTTCCTTGTTTAGACTAACAAATCGGGAAAATTGCAAGCACTGTGGTAGATGCTGATTCCCAGCTGAAACAACAGTTCCCCAGTGACCAAGCTGTCCTTTTTGCCTTCACACTGAGGAAGCTGATGGTTGGCATTCAGAGTGTGAAGCTTGCCCTGGTCCTCCTCCAGGACACATGAAAACCATCTGCAGTGGTCCTTAAGGGCTAGTTTTGGGTTGCTAAAGCTGAGAAAGAGAGCAGAAAAGCTGCTGCTAGCAATCTTGCTCACCCAGGTGGGCTGGAGAGCTGGCAGCCCTCCGGAAGGCAGCGACAGGCTCTTGGCGCTGAATACCTGCATGAGCCGACAAAGAGGCGAGAGGTTAGATGCCAGCGGGCGAGGAGGGAGAAGTGTCATCGCAAGGGGTGTGGTGGCCCCAAAATGTCTTTTTTGCACGTGTTTTCAAACTGAAAGGGAAAGGGAAACTATGGATTCAAAAGAAAAAAAAAGGGATTTAAAAGCTGAAAGAGCTTGGCAGAAGCAGAAGAAGAGCGTTTAACTGTTAGTAGGTGCTGTGCAGTGCAGCTATACACCGGTGCACGGGAACATGGGGTAGTGGGTCCTGAAATGCTGATCGTGCTCAGGGCTTGGAAGCTGAGAGCACCCATCTCCTCTCAGGGCCAGACCTTCATCCCCAAACAGACACAAAGTTCCCTTCTCATTTGCAATAGCAAGTGTCATAAAAGACCTTTATAAATGGTTTTAGAATTCTATTTTGAAAACAATTCTAATTTTAGTTATTCAGATTTCTTTTTTTTCCTAAAAGTTACACTATTGTTGCACAACCAGAGTGACGGTTGCTCTCGCTGCACCCTGCCATGAACGTGTCTAGGAGTGAAAAACAGTGCCTCAGGGTGTGATTCGGCAGGGGTGAGTGGTGGAACTAGCTACGGGGAGGGCTTAGAGAGGGGATTGTAGTGCCTTTACCTGTACTGGGTCGTAAAATATTCCTGTTACTTGCAGAGGTGGAAGTGCCCCTGAATGCTTTGAAAACGTTACACTGGTTAGTACATGTAACTTAAACACCAGGTTTCCCAGTATTCAAGCGATACAAATTACTAGTTATTATTAATTTAAGGCATACCTGTATTCTGTCCTCTTCCTTGTGCAGCCTGAACCTGTCCTGAGTAGACATCAAAATGGAAAGTGTGATTTATACCATGTTTGATTTTTTTACTGAGTCTTATTCTATAGCTGTCAGCGTTAATGGTTCATATATGGAGAGTTTTCATTAATACACTTTCTCAGATGTTAACTCTGTATATTTTGAGCCAGCTTAAAAAAAATGATTGCTTTCCTCTGCCTGTCGTATCGATTAGCTGAGTTAACGTTCCCTTCAGTTATGAATATGACTTGTACACGTCTCTGGTCTGCATGTAGAAGGTTCGTAGTCACTGCTGTGATTTGCTTTCCCTTGTCCCTTTCCTCCTCTCATTCACACTGCTTATCTATGTTTATTTCTATTTCCATACCATCCAATCGTGCTGGTTGTGTAAGGGAGGTTAAAAAAAGCCCTAAACCTCAAACAACCCCCCAGACCAGATCCTACCCTTTCTGCAGAGAGTGGGCGGACACAAGCAGGCAAGCTGGAAATAATGAGACAATGACAAAAATAACACGGGAGAATGCATGTGTCTGAAATGTCTTCACCACCATCTACACAAAAGGCTTCTTTTCAAGGTGATTGGGTTATTAAATTCCCATTGTTCAAAAATACTAAGGCTCAAAGCGCTCACAGAAAAAAACTACATCTTTAATCAGGCCTTTCAGTTTGTTAATTATTCTTAAGAAGCTTGTTAACAAACTTATTCTCTAACAAGCCTTTATTCATTAGTTTTCCCAGAAAGATTAATTCCAAAGCCTGGCGAAATCAGTGGGAATGTTCCAGCTGACTCCTGTGAACACTGGACAGGGGGCCCTGAGGTGTTTTCATCAGTAAGATCTCATCAACAAGATCGTTTTGAATAGTTGTCTCAGAAAACAGGAATTGCTCCTTCTTGGGAACTTGATATTGCAAAATTAGGTGACAGCAAATAGCTTGTGTCTGACCCAAACTCGAACCTTCCCAGGCCACTGGGAGCCCTTTGATGGGATTTCCAGGAGCTGTCCTGAGAGACCTTGTAAACTCCAGAAGCCAGAGAGGTCCTGTTTAAGGAAATAACAAGCTCATCTGCAAAAACTGGCAAGGCTCTTCAGCTCTGTAAGCTCCTTGCTCTGGATCCAGATGTGTCACAGCTAGCCCGGGCTGGGTTTTCAGGCTGGGGAGGGAGAAGTCTGTCTGTGCAGCAGTGTTGTGCAGGGCACACTTTCTATGCGGGAGATTGGTACGTGCCAAAGCGGTGAAAGAAAATTAACTCTGAGCCTGAGAGCTCGCCTTGTTTCGGGTTTGACACAGCTGAGCCTGAATGTGTACGTAACACCGTTCACAAGGTCAGCAGAAATAATTTTGTGCCACTTTTAAAATGAGTTAACCCTAGTCCCCACGCCCATATTAGCACCCTGGATTTCTATGTGTGCTCCTTTTGACTGTGCAGGGCCTCGGGGCTGTTCCCTCTTGCTGTACCCCCTAAAGGCGTGTTACCACCATCTCCCCAAAAGCTGGTTTCTGCCGTGTGTTAGCTGGCTGGGGTAAACACGGTGGTGGTGGAGGGGTGGGAGTGGTGGATGGATGCTCAAGCACTCGCTGCTTGATGCTCGGTTGCCAGTTCAGTGCCTCAGCGTGGCAGGAATAAGCTGCCCATTGTCATGTGAGTCACACCAGTGGTTTTTAATTGAGCAGTTTTGCCCCATCGAGTCTTTCAAGCAGGGGTCCTGCAGTGGAGCAGAGTCTCAGGTAGTTTTCCTCTTTCTGTATCTTTGACAAACAGAAGATAAAGGGGAACGAACAGCAACAGGTAGCATGGAGGAGTTTTGCCTTAGCTCTAAAGCTCTAAGCAGCAAGTCCTGCTTTTCTCTTGCCCCTGTGAACTTGTGCCGGTGGCTGGGAACAGAAATGCCAGAGCTAACAGCAGCCACAGCCGTGCTCATTCTGACCGTGCTCTGCTTCAAGGGTAGTTACTTTAGAGGTGTCTTTTGCAGGCAAACTACCCATGCCCTGGGAGAGGTAGATCTCCAAGTCCCTGTGAGCCAAGATGGAAAGGAGAACATTTGATTCTGTCTGGTCAAGCCAAACGCTGGTGAAGGCCAACATCACCATCAGAAACTCTGGGCTGAATAATAGGAGTGAGTCCCAAAGGTTCCTCAGAGAGAGAAAGCTCATAAACTGCTTTGTCTGTGGTCATTGCTTCAAAACTGTGCTTATACTTTATGTGGGGTTTTTTATCTAGTTCTTCTCTTCTAGAATCAAGAAGAGATCAGGAGAATTCAGAAAGCCAGATACCAAGTACAGACATGCCCGACATGGTCCTAGAAATGAAGGCTGTGAAATTAGATCTCTGCCACTCCTCCATCTTGCAATAACCTGTCCCTAAGTTTGATCACTTTTGGGAGTTAATTTACGTTTGGAACTTCAGTAAAGAAAATTGTGAAGAAAGATGGATCCAAACTGCGAAGAAGTGACCACTGAAAGACTTGAAAAAAGTCTTGAAAAGTGAGTGCTTTTTTTATTATCGGTCTTTCATTTTTTTGAATAAAGGTTTGGTCTTACTGAAGACAAATGCAACCTTCCCACTGATTTTAGTCTTGCCAGAACTTTGCCATCAACATGCATCTTTCATTGACCGGGAAACCTCAAACAGAGTTTCCTAATTGCTAGTAAAGACAATAACGGACTATTCTGGGTTCAGCCTGTGGGAATAGGAAATAGAAAAGAAAGCAACAAGCAAGACCAGGTTTACCGGCACATTAGGTACTGAATGATGCAGATTCCCACTGAATTTAAACCCCTTTGAATTGCGTTGGCACTTCTGTAAATCCTGCTGTACACATACCTGCACATTTGACTTGGTAAGTTTAACCCCTCCAGCCCCTGCCCTTATTCTGGGCTCGCAGCTACATTTAATTTAATGATGCTTTCCCTCCAGACCTGAATTGCCCAAAAGGATACCTGCCATGTGCTTGGCTCTGAGTTACTTGGCAGCAGGGATGATGGCAGTTACACATGTGAGGGCAAAGCTGAGCTCAAGGCACGCAGCAGTAGCGACAGAGCATAAAACCTAGTGATGCCCAGCTCCATTCAAAAGCAATCACGTCCCCATGCTCAGAAACTTGTAAACAGTTGAAAATATTCTGCTTTACTTGCCCGCATAGCTGGGCAATTACACGTTGTATGGGAAAACACCTTGAAATACTTGCAGGCTGTGGGCTGGAAGGATCGAGATGCAGAGCTCTGAGCAGCCGCCACTCTGCTGTCAGTTATATGAGTGGTGTGCCAGGAACAACATCACATTTGTGCCAGGCTCAGAACCACAGCCCGAAGTTTTCGAAAGAGCATTGGTTTGGTGTAAGTCGGCGTTTCGGAGCGCCCAGCCCTCTGCATCGGCTGTCTTACAACTAAATCAAGTGTCCCTTTGAGAGGGTAAGACAGAAGGAAGCAACAGGAAATCACGGTTCAAACAGCACAAGCTTTGTCTCCAGGGTTGTGAAACCCAGCATTTGTCAAGGCTGAAACGCGCAGATATTCACTAGAAAGGCTTCCCCAGAGCTGCGGGTGGTCAGCATCTCTGACATTCAGGCCAAGCGTCTGCTTTTCAGTTTAAATCCAGACTTGGATTCAGTCATTGAGTTTGCTGAGGCTTGAAAGGTTATTGAATCATTGCTGCCTTAAAATACGCGGCACTGCATACCTTGTGGCATGCTTACTTCACCGTACTTACTTGATGCCGCAGCTACCACAGATGAGTATGCTGGGTGAACACTGCTAGAACCTAAAAATAAGAGATTTTAGTTTTCAGTTATTGAACTAAAAACCTCAATGTTAATGAATAAGAACGAACAGAGAAGGAAAGATTAAGGAAATAATAATTTCTTCCCAGTATTTTAATATTTAAAATCTAAAAATTGTTATAAAAAAATTACAACTTTAATTTATTGAAAGTTATCACAAAGTTAATTCTAAAATGAGTCTTGACGTATTTGTTGAACTTTAAGTCCAGACGTGAATCAAAGAACTATTTGTTGACTTCTGTACCTGAAAATCATGAGTGCTTTTGGGGATGGAGAGCTTATTCCCATATGAATCAGTTTGTATGCCAGGATATTATATGTAAAGATAAAGACTAGCCATAAATTTACTGCAGATAAACTCTCATCTCAGAGAATTTACTCGTGTTTGTGTCTATGTGAGACACACTAATTTTGTATGTATCTTGAAAGTACAACTCTAACTCCACCCCATCTGCTGGAATTAATTTTTTTAATCCACTCCTGATATTTCTACATTGAATTACTGAATTAATGATCCACTAAATCATGGTATATTCAGCTGCATGTCTTGTTCCTTAAATTTTAGGAAAGCTGTAGGTCAGGAGGAAAGCAACGCAAACATCCGTGCTACTGACCTGTATCTCTGACCCTGTGCAGTCCAGGTCTAGTCTTGGCTGCAGCTGCGACTGTTGCGGTTCTGGTTGTTGCAGGCGTTGTGGTTGGCTTTGGTGTTGTGGTGGAAGGATCCGTTGTCGTGGTTGTTGGCGTTGGGGTTGTGGTGGCCATTTGCGTAGCTGGCGTTGGCACTGGAGATGCCTGATACTCTTTGTGGACTGTGTCCCCTGTGTGAACAAGAACACGATGACTGCAGCTGGATGTGTGACATGCATGGAAGCATCATTGATAGCACTCACTGGTTACGGCAACCCAGGCACTGGTGTTCTCCTCAGAATGTCTACCACCATCCTCATGTGTGGAGCCATTAGTGCCTTCGTTGCTGTGTGGATGTGTAGGACCGGTGCCTGTGTGACAGTGTCACACCACTCTCCGAAGGGGGCTGACAACACCCTGTTACACCCTTAGTGTTTTCCCAATGCTTTTCTGCTTTGGCTAGGAGCACCTATCAAACTGACACATCTCAGACCTGTGAAATGGTTTCAACCAGCCAGTTGCAGCTTCTGTGTTGCCATCATCTCTCCTCAGTGTAATTAAGCAGTTAGAAAGTCCATATAAATGGAAATCAGCTGATATCTGGTGATAAAAGATGGCCATTCTGAGGCATCGGCCAGAATAAAAGCTGCGTTGCCCACCACAGCACTGGAATGCTTTTGTCAGAAGGACAACTTTTAGATAACGGTGATACGGGGAGCGGGTCAGAGCTGGAGCAGGGAGCGTTAGGGCTTCGGCTGGGGGCAGCGGGGGAGAGCACCACCTGGGAGGTGCCGATTTCATCTAGCTTTGACTCATCTCACAGTTGCTACTACTTTTAAAGTGTATCATCTGTTGTGAGAACAGACAATTCTAGTTGCAAAATGTGCATCCTAAATATCCTTAAATGAAATTGTTAACATGCTTACGGTTCTTTCAGTTGTTCGTCTCAAAAAAGATCCTTCACTGTTATCTTCTCCATCTCTCTACAAAAAAACTGCCCTAAAAATATGTTCCATGTTCACTGCAGTCTTGTTCCTCTCCTCCCTGCCCATAGCCCTGGGGATGGCCTGACACACTGTGTACATGGAAAGGGGATGGTGTAAAGTCTATTCATTGCTGCACAGCACAAGCTTGTGTTTTATTGCTGGATGTTCTCCTTTTGGAAAGCATCGTCGTGAAACTGTCTGGGGGATTAATTACCACCTAATGCTAGCCAGTGAAAAACTCCGATCTCAGACAGTTTTAATGGGATAATGCTGAAAGAGAGCTCAGAAGAAAAACAAAACAGCTGAAAAAAAAAATCAGTATGAATGGCTCTCTTTGGGCTGCACGGTGCCCTGCTCCACGCCGCTGCGCTAAAAGAAAGAAGACAGAGGAGGGCACAGTGAGCCTTCCCCTGTGAGCTGGTGCTGCTGGAGCGGGCAGCAGGCATGTCGGCTGGCTTCAAACCCCCGGCAGCAAGGAGCAGGGAAGCTGGGAGCCGACAGTATTAGCAAAAAACCCACGAAAACAGCACAGTAAGAGCAGAGAAAAGATGTTGCCTTGGTGCACGTTGGCTGGGTTTCTGGTGGAGCCCCAAGAGGAGGGCTCTGGAGGGCTAGCTGTTCCCAGTGTTCCTGCGGGCAGGGTGCCCACCTCTCTCACAGTATCTTCAAAGGGTCTGCGGGTCGCATGCCTTGCACAGGAAATTTCTGAGAGCTGTAATGCAGGCTTCTGAGTTTCCTGACACCTGAGCTCACCCAAAGCACAGGAAGAAATTAAACCGAGAAGGTGCCCTCTCTTCTCTGAATTGGCACGTGCCCTTTGAGCACCATTGCAGGAGCTCACATGATGGGGTTGGTTTGGTGGGAAGGAGGCTGCAGAGAGGAGGTTGGATGGGGGAGATAAAGCTGGATGTGTTATCTGTGCCAAACTGCTTCCTTCTGCAGGCAGTTTAGACTGGGATGGATAGTGTGAAAGAGCATCGAGATGCCCAACCCATACCTTGTTCTGATGCTTTTTCAGATGCGTTAGCAGTGTCTGCGCCCTTTGCAGCTTTTAGGTCTTGCTCTGGCTTTTTAGGCTCTGAAGCAAAATTAAACACATTAGGAAAGGCAGTTGTGGAAGAAAATAATTTTAACGCTCCTATTTAGAGTTTATCAGTCCCCAGAGGAAGGCATCCCATCGCCTGGCATTATGTGGGTCAGTCAGTCTAACCAGAGCTTTCTCACGAAGTGAGAAAAAGCGGTGGCTGAATGCCTCTAGAGAGTGGTCATCCCATATTCTGGTGACAAATTGAGGCATTTTCACTGCTCAAAAGCTCTTCCCAAAATCAATAGAATTTCTGCAGTGAGTAATATGGAGTTTTACCACTAATAAAGCCAATACTCATAAGATTAATGCATCGTGTTGTTTACTTTTTTTCTCTGAGTAGCAGCATGTCCTGAGAATCAGGGTGATGGTGTGTGTAGGGTTCGGGGAATACCAGCTAACATGCAATATTTCAGTCACTTTTCACGTTCAGATGTCGTTCTTTCTTGCCTGACATTGTCAGGTCATCAGGGGGCTGAATCCTGAATGCCATGGACTGGCTTAGAAGGAAAAGGGAGATTTTTTTGGTCCCTTTTTTCTTCCAAGACCCAAAATCATCAAAGTACTTGGAACATTTATTACAGTTTGTTTAGTGCTACCCTGCAAAAGACTCTGACTCTGCAGAGTACTGGAGGATATTGATCTTCCATTTTATTATCTTCTTTTTAGGCAGCATTGACCTATTCGAGTTGATCAAGGTTAACCATTTCCTGAAAATTTCTGTTATTTTCTAAACCAACATATTTTTATTGTTTTTACCAGCTGTGAATAGTTACAATTTTGAGAAGCTTTTTCTTTCTGTGCCCAGCATTTGGGAAGCACCGTAACCACCAGCAGCGTTTAAAGAAATGTCAGACACTATGAATCTCCGGTGTCCCTGGGATGAGGACCAAAATTACATCTCTGACAGTTGATCAGGTGTGAAGCAGGATTTTTTCACTGATCTGTCAGTGAGTCAAATCCTCAAAGGACTACTCTTACCTCCTACAGATAATGGGTTTAAGTATCCAAGTGAACAATATGGTCTCTATAATTTAAATCAGAAGAAAAAGGTAGCTTTTATTAAAATAATTAAAAAAAAGAGTAGGAAATCCTCTATCTCAAGATGGCCCCAGCACCATATTACAGAGATTTTTATCTTAAGAACAAGCTGTTTCTCTCAGTGCATAGCTGAGATGGCTGGGCCAAGGTGCAGGGCTAAGGAGGGCTGACGAGGCCAAGCACGGCTCGGGGAAGATGGATTGTGACCGTCAGATCTCTTTGCTACCTGTGGAACAGGGCTGGGCAAAGCAAGGCAGTGGCATCCTCAGGCACTGGGTTTGATGTAACAGTTATTATTTGCTCCTTTGATCATCCTAGGTTTTCTCTGCACGAATGCGCAGTCTTTGTTGCTAGGATCCTAACGTTTTCATTCACACTGTTTGATTCAAGAACAAAGTGAAGGAAGCCACTTGCGTCTTTGGTTTGCTGCAGGAACAGGCTCTTGGTATTTTGTTTGCGTGACTGAGATGTGACTCGATGACGCACCTCATACACCGATTTTCACATAATGTGGGTTTTAGCACTGGTGGAAGAAATCGTTGCTTGCAGCCTGCTGAGCTCTGCCCTGGCTGCTATTGTGCCTGGTTTGGTGTGAGATCTTTGGGCTGATACTTCAAGCGTGCGTACATTTGGGAACGATGAGATGCGGTTTTAGTAAATGTTTCTTAGAAAAAGCCAAGATTTCCAAGGTATTGCCTCCCTTCTAGCAGAGCATACATAATGTTTGGGTCAGTAATTTCTGTGTACCTGGTCAAGATACACACAACTCTGTACCTGTTTGATTGTAAACGCAAAGGTATTGCAAACTAAAGGCATGGCTTTGAGTGATGTGTATTCAGTCTGAGCAACTACAGCTTTCCCGTTTAAATTTGCCTTTGTGCAAGTAAAAGCCTAAAGATGAGAAAAGAGCTCTGTACTTTGCTTCCAAGAACCACACAATAAAGTAGAGGAGAGGAGCAGCACTCCTAGTAACCTCTGTGTGGCCCTGGAGGGATGCGTCCACTGACAAGCATCTGAATTCACGGAGAAGATACGGCATGTTTCGTTATATCTCATCTCACAATGGGCAGGCTCAGGAAGGCTCAGGCACAGCAATCAGCAAACGAGCCATGTTAGGGAAGTATGCAGTAGCGTGAGATGTTCGTCTTGTTTTCATTCACACCCCCAAGGAAGAGCCTGAACATTACACAGCTGTCACAAGGGGCACAAACAAGTGTCGTTTCAGTGACAGAAGCACTTCATGTGTACTTTAGTACCTACTATCACTTGGTGTGAGTTTTGATCAAAGACCTCTGAAAACAGAGACATTTTTTAAACTGACGTGAGTCTTGCAGAGTAGGATGCCAACTACAATGGTTATACAGAGTAGTTCCTTGTTGTGTCATCCTTAGCTAAAGTTGCTGTGCATTGCCATCTGTGTCATTAGTATTATATTGCTATTTACAATTATACTCTCAACACTGAATATCCCAAAAGATAACGTGAATAACATCAGGAGAAAGTCAACATGTATAACCTGGAGTGCTTTCATACAATCAGTACAACATCACACTCGCTAACAGATTGAAAGCTAGGGGGAAACTACTTGGAAGCAGAAGTCTGTGAAACATGGTATGACCAAAAAATAGAAATTGTCTGCGATAATTTCCATATGCTGAACATAAAAAATACTCTGAGGGATTTGGATGAGATAGCAGGGGATGCGTGAACTTCTGACTCTGAATAATTATATCTTTGTGTTACACAACTGAGAAGCTACAACAGATAGTTGTGAAAGGATGTAAGGGAAAGTCAGCCACAGTTACTTGCCTGATTTAACAGCTGTGCTTTTTGAAGAAGAATATTCAAGAGTTGATGGGTATGTCACACCTTTTCTTGGCTTGCCCTCTACAAGAAAAATCATTAGAAAACATCACGAAATATTCTAAGTTTTCTTGCAATATAATTCTCATCTAACGCACATGTTCAGAATCAGAGCCTGCTTCTTTCCTGCCCAACTAATGTTCTTGAAGATTTCTTTCCTCTGATGGCAGAATCTCAAAACCATGCCACTAAAAATACCAGTGCCTAAATCCAGCATCACAAAAAAAAAAAAGTTAGCATGGAAACCCAGTCCAGGGAAGGATTTGAAGATGACAGTTTGCTCTCATCCCTTTGCTCTCAAATGGTGTTAAGCATAAGGGGACCATTGCTGAAGGACATCTGTATAACCTGCACTTAAATCCACAGCTTCCATAGGCAGCCTTTTCCTGAGCCCAGCTATGCAGCTGACTTAGAAAGGATGTCTGATGTGGGATTCATTTCATCATGCACACAGCATTCTTCTCTGACCTTGCTTTTGCAAGATGCCACTTCTGGCAACAGTCTTTTGCAGTAATAACAGTGAGAGAAGACTGCGCTTGTGTGTGGGAACATACGGCACCTATATTTAGATCTAAAATGAGAGTCCTGTCTTAAAACAATGAGGTATGTTTCCCGGTTGAGCTTGAAACCACAAATCTTTTCAGTGCTGCAGCAGATGCCATGTTGGTGGATATAGGACTTCTGGACCCTGGTGACTGCCTCTACAAGATGCTGTGCTGTGTTGTGCATCTGGACCACCTCAGGTGAGCCCTACCACCACCTCCTGCAATACCCAAGTCATGATGGTGGTGCTCTTTGCTTTCCTTTATTCCCTCAGTAGATTCTTTAAGAAGGTGTGTGGCACTGCGAGCATGTCAGCTGTCATCCTGGGTGATTAATGCAGAGACCAACAGCACTGAACAGAATTATCTGCTACAGCCTGAGCCACTGCTGGGAGCTGGGGGCTGTTACCCCCGTGATGGCACACAGAGAGGGTATAGGACAGAGGAACTGGTCCTCTATGTGCAGGAACGGCCATGGAGCTGGAGAGGCGCTGTCTTTTGTCCCTTTTCATGTCTCTATCTCCTTTTTTTTATTTCTCTCTGAAATTTCAGATATCATTAAAAAGCCCTAGATTAAGAAGTTGGAGTTACTAACGAGGTAACGGTGTAAGGAGCTATTCCATTTCTCATTTACAGTGGTATAATCTGGGAGCAGCTCCACTGAACTCCACACAGATCTGCCAAAGACCAGAGCCATGCAAGGACAAGCTGGTAAGATCTTCCTTCTTGCCCTCAGGTCTCTCACAGAAGCTGGCCTAAGTGAAGGGCACCAGGTCTTCACATCGACTTTCCCCCCGAGCTAAAACCAGGCTCAGGAGCCAAGTAGGACTAGGGAGCTCTGCTGCCAATACGGTAGAATGATGGAAAAGCTGTAGGGTTGCAGATGATTTCTAGATGCATTTCTTTATCCCCAACAGAGGCAGAGCTGTCAGGTGTGAGTGTTTGGTACGTGGATGCAGCAGTAGCATAATAATCTGATCTTTAATTGAATATGTCTGTGCTGCTCTGATTTCTAGTGCAAACCTGAAGCCCGCTGCTGTGCAAATAACCTAGCGGAGGCTGGCTGCTCCTGGACTCGGGGGTTTTTGATCAACAGCAACTTGCATCCCGTATGTGACAAAGGGGTAGGTCCGAGGCCTGACCTGGATGTGGCCCTGGTCTCTGGAGCTGCAGTAATATGTCTTTTTCACTGCCTGGAAAAAATTACATCTAGGTTGGAGTTTACTTAATGTACTTAAAAATGGGTTTACATGTGGGCTGAAAACCTCAACTTCTGGCCATAGAAGTACGAGCTATGGGGCGGTGGCTGCTCACCCTCTCGCGCTTGCTTGTGAGTAGCAAACCCAGAGGTTTAGGACTCTGTTTTCTTAACCCACTAGCTGCAAAACTCTCACTAAACTGAATGGAGTCATTCAACTGAGTGCCAAGGCATTTCAGTGCTTGAAAGTGGATACCAGCACATTAGCATACCTCCCGGTGCGCTGGCTGCTCTAATCCCAGAGGACAGACCTCCTTCCCCACTGCCCCTAAATCACGCCACTTCATCGCCTGGCTCCCCCGAGGATTCCTCCTCTGTGCAGACGCTCATTCACAATTTAAACATCACAAACTCTTGGTGACAATATCCTCAGTAGGGATCAACTGTTGGCACGTTAGCAGGGTGCCGTACTGCATACGGGTCTGGTCTGCTGGAAGGGAATTCAGCTGGAGAATAGAGGACTGTCCTGAAATTAAAGCCTTAGATGACTTTGTATTTTTATTAGGGAATGTTTTATGCAGCTCTGTTTTTTTAGTGACTAGTGATTGTAAAAAAAAAACCAACCAAACAAAAACCCAAACCAACCAAACCAAACTAATCTCTTTCTGAGAGTGAGATCTGTCTGCATCCAGCCTCAGGCTGCTGAGATGAACAGCACAGCCTTCCCGCGGTTTTAGTCTTCTAAAGTTTCTCTCCAAAATTCTAAATTTCCCAAATTTCCGGTAGGTATAGTAAAAGTTTTCTTCCTATTTATAGATGAAATATGATCTATATTATGTTATATATTATGTTAGATTTATGCTTGAGCTAGTTTATAAGTTAAATAGCTCCACTGTCATAAAACTAAGTGCATGAGGGACAAATCTCATCATGGCTACAAATACACAGATTTCTCATCAACTTCTCTTACATATGCTTGTAACTTTCTCTTGTATCTTCCTTTATAGTGTCTTGTTAATGAAGAACAAAGATTTGTTACTGTAAATCAAAAATTCTTACAGTTTTATGGGAGAACAACTGAGCCGCTGCTGAGGTAAAAAAAAAGAAATAATCTTATTTCCCATTTATGTACCAAAATTACAATGTGCTGTTTGTCGGGGAAAAAAACCAGCAACAAGTACAAGTAGCAATTCAGCTATTCCAGGAAACTCCTACTCATCCAAAATAAATCCTTCTCATAGTGTGGTGTACCCATGGCAGAATGCTGTAAAAAGTGCATCCAAATACATTAATGCAAACTCCAGGTGACAGTTCGTTTCGGTTAGTTTCTGAGACCTCCTTTGCTGTCCACAAATTTTCATATGAAAAGAACATTTCTGTATTTTTAGTGGCTGTTCCGTTGCTTGAGCTGTTGATTTTTTCCAGGAATGATGTAGTTAACTAATCTCAATTGGTTGTACCTATCCTAAACCTCCAAAAGTGCGGACCAACAAGAACTGACTGACTCTATGGACGCAGCAAGAAGTTCGATTTAGAAATTGTACGTAAAGCCGTGTAAATGAGACCCTCCTTTCACACCGGTTGAATGAGTGCAAGTAGCTTTAGGACAATCTGAAGCTGGTGCAAAGGGGATCTAATTTACAAAAAAAAAAAAAAATCTGTGAATTTTGTCAGAGAATGCAAGTGAGCTGCTGTGTACACTATGGCGAGAAAAAGGGAATGAGCATTAAATTAAGGTGGGTTAAGACTAAACAGGTCTTTAAAATGAGAAGGCTGTTTCCCCCCCCACCCATTGCTGCCATACCTGACACAAGGAAGGACTCCCTCCAGCGTGGCAGCGACAGGGACCGGACACCGTTGGAGAAGCTCCCGCGGTAGCCAGAGTGGCCAGCGACTTTCTGAACGAGGATCTTCCCACCTGTGTTGTCGATGATACCACTGCAGGGGGAAAACAGGGTGTCTGAAGGCAGAAATTCCCCCAAAAGACTCAGAAACCTTTCAACAGCACAAGAGGTATGAACCACGCACTTTCACCTTCAAACCAGAAGCTGCCGTGGAGCTGTGAGGCTACTGCTGCGTCTGCGGCTAAGAGGTGTTTGTGCTGCTTCTGCACAGGGACCAGCGGTTTGTTACAAAGTGCTGTCGGGGTCTCTGTGCTCTTCCCACTGATCTGCTGCTCCTGGTTTAAGGCTGACCTAGTCGCACACGAGAACAAGCTGCTGCCTTTCTTAAAATTCCTGCCAGCTTGACTGAATGACTGAAGGTACAGGGAGAGGTACTTGGAGGAGTTTTAGGGCCAGCGATGTGGCAGAAATACAGATACAAGGCAAACCTCCCACTTGCTTGACCTTTTCTCGGACTAGTGTTTTCTTTGAGTTCCAGGATGTGTTACCTGCAGAAAACTGAGCCTGGTTCTGACCTCAGCCTGGAGTAAACTAAACACAGTGTTACTGGAAGCAGTAAAAAACCTGACAGGCTCCATGTGCAGTGTTTGACATACGACCTAACATGTATCTCCAGACAAACAGAAAACCTTCGGTGCATGCACCCTGCTGTGGCATCGTGAGGAAAGCAGGCGAGCCAGGAAGCGACTGTGACTCCAGAGGGGTGGTAGGGCTGGCAGCAACCACACTGCAGGGAAGCTAGCAATGGGCAGCAAAGAACGGTGGAGAACGTGTTAGCGCTGCAGTTTTCTCTGACGAGTGCAAGAAGCTGTGGGTAAAATAACTGTAAGGAAAGGAAATGCATTGTCTGAGGAAATGCAACATCTAAGCTAACAAAGGCAAACCCAGCTGGCAAACGAGGAAAAGTGGTACCCTCACTGCAGCAGTACGGGCTGCCAGCGTTGGAGCTATGGGGGGAATTGCAGCCACTGTCAGTATTTTGTGCAAACTCTGTGTGCACAGACATAACAGTTTCCGTTGTGCACTCATATGTGAAGGAAGGATTTGTCATTTGAAAGCCGGTTTCCTGGCAGCCATGTCCACAGCCAGGGGCTGAGCAGAGGGACCTGCAGCTAGGAGGTGACAGCCCTGCGCACACGGGGCCAGGGCTGCTGCACAGTGCACAGGGAATGGGAAAAGTCTCAAAGCCTCAGCTATTCAACTTTACTCAAGGTCCCAGCTATTTCACAGAACTGGAAGCACTGCAGTAGCTCGAATAACTCCAAAGGAAGTCCAGTTGTCAATCAGACTTTTAAAGTTCCTAGTGCATTTGCTGCTGAATGCATCGTGCCTTTGCATCTTGCCTGCAATCATGATGTGTTTTGGTTCTGAAGTTATTCTTCATTAAAATTTCCTGCACATTTTTGCATAACTAATAAAACTCAGCGAAGTCTGTGATATAAAATTAATATTATACATGTTTTTGTCCAATATCCTTTTCTGTTGCAGGAAAGCACATTACTCAGCCTTTGATGTCAAGGACAGTTAAATTCAAATCTAGAGAACCAAAACCAATCCCAAGAGCATGAGAGTTGAATGTGTTCATCACTGGTGATATGCCAATATTTTTCAGAAGCTTTGTTAGTAGCAGCCACTCCATCCCTATCTTCCACTCAATAATATTACAGCAATAATTTGCTGTGCATGAATGAGAGATCTGCAAATCTCAAGACACTTCTGGAGTTGAGAAACATCTTCAAACACGACTGATTTCAACAGGAATACAGGATTGACAGCACTTTATAAGATTGCATCCATAGCGTCACCGCGATCTTTCTCGCAGGTTTCCTACTGGAACAGCAGCCTGCAATCAAACCTATAAGGAAGTGGGCACTTTAAAGGATCTGAAAAGCCAAGAGCTCCTGACAATGAAATGACTGTTTTATCTCAGTGCCTTGTTCATTTGAACTCACTCACCTGTGAATTGCAGCATTACACACGCTGGAAAAGGAAGCGTAAATGTCTGTGCCATAAACACGGTATTTTACATCTTGACATCCAGGAGGGCATTTTGCAATGAATTCTGGATTGATTATCTTCCCCGCCTTGACATCACAATCGATCTGGGGTACATCTGTGAGTATAAAATCTTGGTGAAGTCAGACAGAATGTTTTTATAGCTGAGTGATCTTGTCATGAAACAATGAGTAACTAAGTGGCAGGGATGCTCTCTTATGCCTTCCCATCGATGATTTTGGGATACAGGACATGTCTATGTGTTCTGCATCTACAGTGTAACACAAAATAATTCCTGTACTGAGGGATGGGGCTGTAAGTAAGGATGGACTAAAAAAGCCTGAGGATATTTCTGATCTTCAGAGCTTGCTTCTCTGAAGGAGATACCCGTTATGACACTTTGCTGGAGAGAGAAAGAAATGTAGTCACCCAGGCTGTGATTAACGTGTGGGAAGGAGCGGGCAGGGGAAGAGGTGGCTGTGAGTGGGGACCGGGAAGGTCTGTGCACACACGAGGCAGGATGCTTCCCAAGCCTCCTGCTGTGCTCGTGTAGCTCCATGCCATCTATAATGCCAGGCTGCAGGCACAGCCCATTATCTTGAGCTTGATTTTTAGAACTATTTGCTGGGTACAATTTAGTTTGAACAAGGGGTTTAAATGTGAGTTCACAACCTCGCAGCAGGCTTGTTTGTCAACTAAATGGGCAAAATAATCTGTGGACAGAAACGCTCTTACAGCAGCATAGCTGAAATTTATACATCCTAGTGCACAGGACATGCACCGCTTGTCTTGTGCTGAACACCTACATGTGCTTTGTGTTACAGCAGAACCAATTCACATATTTATGTCTCTCTGAAAACCTGAGTGCTTGCTTAGATCCTTGGGTGGTACCTAATGACCTACGAAGACACATTTTAGTCATGAAGTACACGGTTGCCCCTTTACATATGTTCAGTAGCAGATACTTTAGTTAGTGATTTAATTGCAGTAAAACAATCTGTTAGTTAACATACAATCCCGTTGACTCCACGGAAAATTGTGAAGAGTCACCCGAATGTAACCTGACTTTGCACTTTTTTAATGCATCAGACATACCTGCTGTAAAACAGCCAAAAATACTACTGGGACCACTTACATAGTTTAGCCTTTTTCATCTTCTTTGTGGCTTCCTTAGCTGCATATGTACATGTAAGAAACACACCTAAAACAAAGAAAACATTTGTATCAGGAAAAAGGGGAGCTATCAACATCAGTCACCGCAAGCTCCTGTGCATGAGATTTCCCAAATTTGCATCAATGGGTTGAAAAAATGAAATGGGAATATTCTCATCCACAGCTAGCTTTCTCCTTGGTTAGTGTCGCAGTCAAGATGGCATCTACTGTGGGATAGTTTTTTGAAGGCAATCAAAGATCAGTTCAGCTCACACGTTCATGTCACTGTCAAAAGATGCCATTGAGGCCATGTGGTCCAGAAAACCATGAAAGGCCCCGGTAGTTCCACAAGTGGTAGAAACTCTTTGTAATTGGTGTGATAGAGATGTCAGTGAAACGACGTGCTCTGTGGTAAAGAAAATGGGAAGCCAGAGAGAAAGATCCTTCTTAACAGCCTGGTGGGGAGGTTATCATGTAATCCTGTGTTGTGGCATTTCTCTCACTGGTGGTAGCAGGTATGGGATACTGGGCAGCATCACGGACCATATGAGGTTCTGGTGGAGAATGTCCCAGTAGCCTGTCCCAGCAAGGGCACTGATTTTCTTTAGTAAGTAGAACTATGATTTGAAAAAATGTAATATTAAAAGAGAAACACATTCTTACGTTAAAACACACATCACAACATGTGCGTGTAGCTTACCTTGTTAGGTTTACTTGCTAAGTGCATGACAGACTTAATTCTCTGTGCTTATTTTATAAAGCACTATATTATGGGTAATTAATAACTGCATTACAAATATCTGGATTTTCCTATTCACCTTTCCCTTCTCTGAGCTTTCAGAGGCAATCGAAACTCTCTATGATGTATTGGCTGATCCTCTCATTATTTATTAAATCAATCTTACTAGAGTATGCTACAGCAGTCTTATTTCTTTCTTTTGTGCCTGTCTCCCCCTAGACTGGTTGCAGAGAGTTTGCAGACTTAATCACAACTAGAACTTGCTCAAAAGAAAAATCAGTCTCACAGTGTCTGAAGTGACAGTGTGTAGATGCAGTATTGAGGCTTTGTGTCACTGGCTCAGTTGTGTAACTAAGGCAAAACTGTAGTTAGAATAAAAAAGAGGAGT
>WKFP01013768.1:67488-92032 GCA_011057875.1 Pterocles orientalis
TTATACATCCTAGTGCACAGGACATGCACCGCTTGTCTTGTGCTGAACACCTACATGTGCTTTGTGTTACAGCAGAACCAATTCACATATTTATGTCTCTCTGAAAACCTGAGTGCTTGCTTAGATCCTTGGGTGGTACCTAATGACCTACGAAGACACATTTTAGTCATGAAGTACACGGTTGCCCCTTTACATATGTTCAGTAGCAGATACTTTAGTTAGTGATTTAATTGCAGTAAAACAATCTGTTAGTTAACATACAATCCCGTTGACTCCACAGGAAATTGTGAAGAGTCACCCGAATGTAACCTGACTTTGCACTTTTTTAATGCATCAGACATACCTGCTGTAAAACAGCCAAAAATACTACTGGGACCACTTACATAGTTTAGCCTTTTTCATCTTCTTTGTGGCTTCCTTAGCTGCATATGTACATGTAAGAAACACACCTAAAACAAAGAAAACATTTATATCAGGAAAAAGGGGAGCTGTCAACATCAGTCACCGCAAGCTCCTGTGCATGAGATTTCCCAAATTTGGATCAATGGGTTGAAAAAATGAAATGGGAATATTCTCATCCACAGCTAGCTTTCTCCTTGGTTAGTGTCGCAGTCAAGATGGCATCTACTGTGGGATAGTTTTTTGAAGGCGATTATAGATCAGTTCAGCTCACACGTCAAAAGATGCCATTGAGGCCATGTGGTCCAGAAAAACATGAAAGGCCCCGGTATTTCCACAAGTGGTAGAAACTCTTTGTAATTGGTGTGATAGAGATGTCAGTGAAACAACATGCTCTGTGGGTAAAGAAAATGGGAAGCCAGAGAGAGAAAGATCCTTCTTAACAGCCTGGTGGGGAGGTTATCCTGTAATCCTGTGTTGTGGCATTTCTCTCACTGGTGGTAGCAGGTATGGGATACTGGGCAGCATCACGGACCGTATGAGGTTCTGGTGGAGAATGTCCCAGTAGCCTGTCCCAGCAAGGGCACTGATTTTCTTTAGTAAGTAGAACTATGATTTGAAAAAATGTAATATTAAAAGAGAAACACATTCTTACGTTAAAACACACATCACAACATGTGCGTGTAGCTTACCTTGTTAGGTTTACTTGCTAAGTGCATGACAGACTTAATTCTCTGTGCTTATTTTATAAAGCACTATATTATGGGTAATTAATAACTGCATTACAAATATCTGGATTTTCCTATTCACCTTTCCCTTCTCTGAGCTTTCAGAGGCAATCGAAACTCTCTATGATGTATTGGCTGATCCTCTCATCATTTATTAAATCAATCTTACTAGAGTATGCTACAGCAGTCTTATTTCTTTCTTTTGTGCCTGTCTCCCCCTAGACTGGTTGCAGAGAGTTTGCAGACTTAGTCACAACTAGAACTCGCTCAAAAGAAAAATCAGTCTCACAGTGTCTGAAGTGACAGTGTGTAGATGCAGTATTGAGGCTTTGTGTCACTGGCTCAGTTGTGTAACTAAGGCAAAACTGTAGTTAGAATAAAAAAGAGGAGTGAACCAGTGAAAAATAGAGTGCAAAGTCACAACTACATGCAATGTTAGGGCATAATTTAATGTGGAGAAAGTCATTTGGTCTCTTAGTAAAGGCAGAAGAACTGCATAGATAGCTACAAATTTGAACTAAGAATGGTTATCCTGCCAGACTTGAGGATCCCAGATAGAAGGAATATTTTCTGGGAATATCACAATTAAATTCATACAGCACCATTAGGCTAGGTGGTGGCAGGATCTCCATCAAAGGGAGACATGCAAGTAAAGCACACTAAGAAATCATGCTTGATCAACCAGGGTGTTCATGTGAGATGAAATGCAAATTCTGGAGTCTCTGCATGTTCCCAAAATGCAAGATTCTGTCTGACTGCCAGGGGAAAGAAAAAAAGACACATTTATAGCTTTCTTCCTTTGGCACCTTCTTTTTCATGGAAAGAACAAGAACAGAGAGAAAAATTGGGAAGGGATGCTCCCACGTAAAGAAACAGCTGATTTTTCTTTGGAGGGAATCTTTACACTATGGACATTTTTCCAGCCCGGATACGGACTGCATGTACTTAGAGATCTCTGCAAGTAGTTAATATTGTTTCTACGTCAAAATCAAGAAGTTTGGGTAGCCCGTTTCTGAAGAGCTGTGCCAAGGCTTACTCCACGTGTCATTGAGAGCTTCATCAGCCATGGAGTCCAAAGGGAAAAGAAGCCAGCAGCCACTGGTCAGCCAGGACAGGAGAGTACAAACCCACCAACTACTAATTGCAACACATCAACTCTACTTACCGAAGAAGGTTGCAATGACTGTAGCCTTCATGGTGAGTAAAGCAAAATCTGGATGTGTCACTAAGGACCACTGAAAAGGAAAAGAAGAGCACATGAGGCTGCATTCGGAGGTATCACAGATGACACTGGAATGGTGAGGGAAGAGTGACTGTGCACTCTTCTTCAGTGTTTCACAGTCCTCATGTGCTGCATCCTCTTCTCGTGCTTTGCAATGAGCAACGGATGTCACCAGAGGCGATGGTGTTTGGGCTGGGGCACTCCCATAGACCAGTTTTTTACTTCTGACCAAGATTTGCCTTTTTTCTCAGGAAACCAAGATTTCATTCCACATACTTACCTCTGAAGCTGGTGGCAGGAGAGGGCATGGTGGGTATGGACATGCTCTGACAGCTGTTCAAATTCATTCACTACTCTTCTGAGCCACAATCACAGAATTGTATTGTCTGCACATCAAACCACACCGTGTAATCTCATAAAGATACGGAAAACGTAAGTCTGTTCACTCCTGAAGGGTGTTGCATAGAGTATCTTGCAATTGTGCCGTCATTTGTGAGGCAAATTGCTGTTTTCCTTCCTTTGCTGAGGATATGTGTGTGTGTGTGTGTGTGTGTGTGTGTGTGTGTGCACGCATGCACATGAGCACTGGAGAGTAAGAGGACTCTGTCAGAACATCTGGACGTTTTTCCTGGGTTGGCACATATGGTTCCTCACCCACGCCATTCCTCAAACTCTGAGCTAGGCTACAAGAACACAAACTTATCAAGAGATAATTCCTCTCAGCTCTTCTTGAGCATCACCTCCCGTGTTACTTTATCAGTTATTTGGTGATTGTTGAGGGAATCCTGGATGGGATGCTCATAGTTAATCTCAGTCATTAAAATACTACAAGATGTTTGACAAATATCAGAGTAAAAAGTCTGGGAGGGAGAAAATATTAGTCTGTTGCACAGGAAAAACTCAAGGATCAAAATAAACTTGGTGTTCTAAAGAAACTGATTGCATGCTTACAAATGGAAATATTTGTACCAAAATGAAAACTACCTTGCTATCAAGGAAGGAAATACATGGAATGTTAAAGTGGCAAATGATCAGGAGAAGCAACATATCTGCCTCATGGAAAAATGGTAGTGACAGATTTAACTTAGGGCCTCGTGTGCTCAGAACCAAGGCTTTGGGCACCACAGAAACAAACTTAGACTCCCAAGGCAGACAGAGAGAGAAAAAATATCTGTGATTTGTCTTCATATACAAAGTTTCCACATTTTTTTTAATTGCTCTTCTTTTTCAAGCAAGCTGCATGTTTTTTGAGTGAGGATGACTCAAATGGTGTGCTAGACTAAACTGAGTTCTGCCAGTTGTAGCCTTGTATAATTTATAACCCTTTTTACATGGACCAGCTGCACCTCTAATTTTTGCTTCTGTGCTACAGAGTTCAAATGCTAGGACATGCTAACAGTATCCCTTCCTAATAGTACTACATCTTTCCTTAATGATCTCCCTAAAACAAACCTCCTGCTAGGCTGCTAAAGCTGAAAGCAACCAAGGTTGCTCAGGAGACACCAAACTGAATCCTGGAGGGTAGAAGGTGGCTGAACACGGTGACTATGTCTTTCTGCAGAATGGTGGACAGTGCAGTTGGGGTGAGCCCAGACTGTAGAAGCTGTAGCAGCAAGATAAGTTATGGGATAATATTCTGCTGTAACTATTAGTTTTCATGAAAAAAGCTTGCCCATCTCCTGGAAAAAAAAATCCATTTTAAGCCTTTACTGCAGTGTATTTCCGCTATGAAGCTGCTGAAGGAAATAGTAAGAAGCTGTAGAAGAGAGTTCAGAGGAACTTAGCTCAGATGCTCTTCTCTTACATGTCTCAACCCATCACCACATCAGAGTTATCAGCAAATTGCCCACCTGCAATGAGTTCTTACTTCAGGTCTATCCCAGAGAATGAAGAGGCAGAACAAGAGTTGCAAGTCATTTGCAGAACCACCATGCACCATTAGAGACTATATTGGCACTGACTCAGGCTTTGGAAAAGGCATCTTAATATGAGCATTCCCAAAATCTGCAGCGAATAAATTCTTCAGCACCATCTTTATTTAAAGTCAAAGAGAGCTGTGTGAGAATTTGCGCTGACAGTATTTGGCTCAATCCTGAGGCATTTTCGTCTCCAGTTTAGAGTAGAAAAGGTCTGAGATGGTAAAGCATCCAGGTAAAAGCCAGCTTCATGGGTGGGTTGCTGTGTGCTTTGTGGAGAGAGTCCAATGCTGCTTAACTTTTCCTGTCTCACAAAATGTATACCTGGACCACCAGGGCTGCACAAGACCTCTCATGGCTTTCTGAAGGCCCTGCTGTCCCCAGGCCCTGCTGTCCCCAAGCCAAGGGCAGCTCCCCCAGGAGCCATCCCATTGCTCTTTGGTGGCACTACCCCAGGCTTGGCCGCAATTGCAATCTCTGCCTCGTCTGCTGGTGGCATTGCTTTCCAAGGCAACAGAAAGTGGGCTTTTTTTCCTGGTATATTATGAATTTCCAGCAGAAAGAGGCCAAGAAATCTAAAAGGAGTTCATATGTAAAGCCTGTCAGGGGTAAATGAGTTCAGCAGAGCCCGTAGCCTGCAATAACAGATATTTTATCAAAAAGGGAGTTAACAGAAGCAGTTAGATTTGCTTGACAGATTTGCTGTCATAGCTACACACAAAAGCATCCTGTTGTGGACTCTGTACTTTTTTCTGGTGCAGTTTGTAAGAGAATTGTGATGGAAATAAACTATAATAGTAAAGAACCTTATTTTTGCCACTATATTAAGTTCTACATTAGGCACTGGCATGCCAGGAAAAATGCACAGACATCCTGGTGGCACAGCTCTGGTGGCAATATTCTCAAGGGGGGTCCTGGCCTTCAGACCTTGGGCTGTCACATGGGGGAAGGTGTGGGAGGATTTACACCATTAAGTGTCTTGCTTAGAGGCTCCGTGCTTTCTGTTGTGGGAAGTCTGTGTGCGTTCATTGCGTTTGGGGCCCAGGGAGTCACCTGATTTAAGTCGTGTGAGATCTTCTATACTGTGCATGAGCACGGCATCCTCTACTTCAAACTGGTAAAGGGAGGAACAGCCTGGAATAAAGCAGTGGGGTTTTGTGTTTCTCTAGGAAAGAAAGGGAAAGCAGGGCTCCAATGCATACAACAGGATTTTCAGTCTGTGTAGATCAACTGGGTCAGATGTCTTATCTGTAGATCAAGAACGATACTTCGCTATTAAACACGAAGCTGTTGCTCCTTCATTCCTTTAACAAATGAATAGATCCCATTAAAACAAAACTGAAAGTTTCTTCTTTAGGTTAGTATGGAGCATCTGCTCTGCTGAGATTTCTCCTTATCAGGTTTTCCTTAATGCAGTATTTGTGGTCCCAGTCAGTACTGGTAACTAGTGACCATTCAGTATTAAATCTCCTGAACTGTATGCTGGATCTTTGTTTATCAGAGTACATTTTCCCATCTGTATCCTTCAGAACACCATAACAGAAGTTACCCTTATTCCAGGAAAGCAGTTAAGTATATGCATTGCATTAGCATGTGCTTAAATCCCAGCTAAGTCAAGTACAAATGCAGTAAGAAGCACCTCCTTCAGTGTTTCCCAGTGCAGATCCTATTTTACCTTTTAAAATCAAATTTCTATTTGAAAGAATGTTGATTACTCTTTCCCTATCTTGAATGTTAAGGAAGAATCAGAGCTAGCAAACTATTCTTTCTGCATATAAAGTAAGATTTTTATACTGACCTTTTAATAGCAGTTTGACTTTTATAAAGATCTGAGAGAGCTGCTACATGCTACAAACAAACAGATGGTTTCAATCCATATAAATTGTCACTGTATGGCAAACTATAACATTTGCTGATGGAAGTGTAGGTTTTAAGTCCTTGATTTTTGTGTCAGGCACTGCTGTCCATTCCACGTGCAAACCAAAATTCTTTGCTGGTGCCACGTGTTTTGTCTCTGCAGGAGTAAGCAGTTTATTTCCCGTAATCTCCTGTGCCACAGAAATTAATTTGTGTAGTCTCTTTGTACCACAATAGTGTGTGTTATTGTTCCCCTTCTCAAGGGGCTGTAATACTGCAGCAGCTCTGGCACCACAAAAAAACAGAAGTGGACTTTGTTTGAAGAGTATCTGAGCAAGTAGCGTGGAGTTAACGACATGATCTTTAAGCACTGTGGGCAGAGTTAAATATGTGCCCTTTATGGGAAAATCAAGTGGGCTTGGTGTAGGTGTGAGTAAACTGATGATGATCATCATCTTCCAGAATAAAACATTTTAGATTTCTTTTTTGTTTTCTTTAGTCTCTTTAAAAAAAAATTTGTTTAACCTTTTCTTTGTTTCATGCTCATGCTCTGTCCCCAGGGTATTGAACCTTGCTCGGCAGTACCATAGCTGTTCATTTTGGTGCACGCTAGGTAATACTGCTAATATGTCACACACAATTTAGTTTCACCCCCTTTCTTGTCAGAGGCACCTCAGGGCACTGTGTTGCTCTGTACACTAAAGAAAAAAATACCCAAGTGGCTGTTTATTTTAAAAAGGCAGAGCCAGAAAAGCCGAGGTGGTTAACTCTATTTAACTTCAGAGGTTTAGATTGCCCTGTGGGTATCCCAAGCCAGGTCACAAAAGGTAAGACCCAAGGGGCTATTTCACAAGGGTGGGCTTGTTCGCATGGGATGCAGGACTTTACTCTTTGAGTGGTCTGAAATAGAGGATATGCATCCAGGAATTAAAAAAATATCACAGACCTCATCACCTTCAGCTATAAAAAAGGTAAGGGAACGCTCACCTGTTTTCTTCATATATGAAGGAAATTGCAAGGGGCTTGCTGCAACTGAAGCAAGAGAAAGCCAATCTCTTGTGGCTGCCACATGATGTTTTAAATGGTGTCTGCTTGCTCCTGACCCAGAGGAGGGCTGGGAGGACTGCCAGTAGCCAGTGCCTCTCGCAGGGTACCTGTGAACTCACTCTCAAGTCACTGAAGTGACATATGGGTGAATTCGGGACTCTAAATTGCACCTAAGTTGCACTTTGGGCACAGGAATAATTTTTTTCAGAGCTGCTTTAAGGGACATTTATATGTAGATTTTCAAGAAGAATTTAGTCCAAAATAGCTCCATTCAGGTAGGTATAATGAAGAGATGCTATACCCAGCAATTTAGAGCCAAATAGAATCACCCGAGCAGCCCTGCACTACTAATTTTCTGTTCACGCAGTGCCCTGAAATTAAGCCAACGTAAGGCTGAAGTAAGTGACAAATGATTTCTCTACCTTCCAGAGAGCTCCTTCAGAAGAAGGTAGTTTATTTAAAACTACAGTGTGATTTAACTTGCCAGACCTTTCTCAGAGCCTAAATAAAACTGCAATGATTATACTTTTTCATCTGTCTCAGCAAGATAACCATCAATTACGCTGGTCTGACCTATCCCTTCCAGCAAAGGAAGAGATACATTTAGAATATGTCACCCACTCACGGAGAAAATATAATTTGGGCTAACCAGATGAGGATTTCTGTGAGGGTCATTACACTGTACCTTCCTGGTTTCTGTTAATGTATTCTGCATTATTTTTTTTTTTCATTTTGATGCACAGCTTTTATGGCTCACTGGGAATCACTGTTAACTCAAATCTCTGAATCCCTGTCCAGACAACTCCCTCCCTCCATCCTTCTTCCCACCACGGCTCTTGTCTGCTCATATATCTGCCCCTCTCACTCCCAGGCTCAAGAAAGAAGAGAATTTCTTTCCCTTTTCTAGTTTAACAGCTTCTGCTTAACATCAGTCAGAGCCCAGCCAGGTGCCATCAGTCCCTGCACTACCATTTCCCCAGGAAACGGGGGGCCAAAGGGAGTACCTGCAGTTCAGCGGTGCCCAAGGGCGGTGCTAGCTTTGTGCCATGGGTTTTGTGGCCACATTTATTTCCCTTTTTAGAAAAGGCACTGTTTTCTATTTCCAACAAATGGGTTTAACAAGTCAAAGTGACTTTTTAAAGTGCAATACATGGTTTCTCAGGTTGGGTGCAGTGAAAAGAGCACTGGCTAACCACGCTGTTGTGCTGCCTGCAAACTAAGAGTTGTTGTAGTATGTTAGAATTCCCCCCGAAGGTACATATTTGGTCTAAAAGTGAAAAATCTATGTTAAAGGCACTGAAGAAACTGCACATCACCCTGGGGATGGATTTTGGAATTTCTGTAGCATGTTCAAACAAAACTTGACACTTTCTTTTTTTTTTGTAGAAACTTAGAAGCAGAAATTTAGAAATTAGAATTTAGAGGAACTTTAAGATGTTCATGCTCTGCTTATTAAAGCTACGTGTATCTGTGTAGTGCAAAAGTGAGTTATGTCTAGGTCAAAAGCAAACCTGATCCTTAAGCATGCTAGTAAATTCATACAATATCTCACAGAAAACCTTTATCAATTCAGTATCTCCTGCAGTCAGTATGACCACTGATGCCTCGTGCTAAAGCCATGGACTGGCTGGAGAAGGATTCAGAAAGTATATGTAATTAACAAACATATCTAGAACTATCCTGGCACGTGGCACTGGTTTGAAATAAGGCAGTAAGTGGTGAAATTCACCGATGTCCGGTAATGATAACTTGATCAAGGAAGCATCTTACACAAAATATCCGTTTGAAAACTGTGGACCTGTTAATAGCATTTCCATTTTTTAATGACTACAGAAGGCATCTCAGGACTCCATGCTGCTTTTGGGATGAAAGTGAGCTATGGATTTGTGAGGGTGCCAGCATGATAGACCAGGTTATTATGGCTGGGTTTCTGAAGACATGCTGTTGGTGGAGGTGCTGGTGAGAGACCTGACGTAGTGTAAGCCAAGATGTGCAGCCTTATGGCATGTGGTTGGCAACCTTTGGCAACTGGCAGGAGTGGGATCTCTAGCATATGGGTCACGCAGAGAGCACGAGGGATGGCTTTGCTTCCAAAACTACATCCTTCAATATCTGAGAGCCCTGGAGGGGTCTCAAAGAGCTAGAAAACATGGTGGCAGAGGAAGTGGCCTCCAGAGCCTGGTCCTGGATACTGTGTCAGTGTACATACAGCCACAAATTGTTGAGAAATGTGTCTCAGGACTAGGCTGACACTGATTTATTAATTTTGCACATTAGAAGCTTTTAAAACCTGCTGTTTCGGCATAGAGATGAATCACAGGATTCTGGTTCTGATAGCCCAAGGTCAGAAAGGAAAACTGTGCTTGTCACATGGATTGGAAACAGGAACTTGTAATTTTTGGTCTTTTATTTTTAAAACAAAACTAAACCTTCAGACCTCAATACTGCATAATCCACTTCCATGCTTAGGAGGTTTGTTCTGAACTTTGGCTTCAGAAGACTACCATGTGAGCTTCTACTTCAGATCTAATTATTGCCCAAGTTATGTATTTCTTTCTACACACAGATTTCACAGTTGAGAATAGAAGATGTAGACCATGGGAGCCTGAGACTTTACATCCCAAAGTACCACATAGTTTGAGATGCAGTTTGGTAGGAAGATTGCCCCCAAAGTGGGGTGAAAGAAGACTCGTCTGACTTGTGTGATGCCTGTATTTGACCTTGCAAGCAAACCCATTTGTACCAAGTTGTTCCATTGCAACTGCTCAAAACTTCTCTAACCTTTCCCTTCTCTCACGTGGACACTCCTCTCCTTTCCATTTAGCCTCCTTTCCAAAGAGCCTCTCTTTCTTCGTGTGCTTCATGTCCAAAAACTTCTTCCCCCGAGCCCAGGAGAACAAAATGCTGGAGTGCTGCAGATGCATTGCAAGCAAAGCAAGAAAGATGGACTCCCACCAAAGTGACCAAGATGGGCTCCCATCGTCCTCAGCTTGCTGGCAGCTGTGAAAATATCCTCCAGAGTCACAGAGGCATTACCCTTTCCTAACTCTGACTCATTGAAGCTGACCAGGGCCAGGATACACAGTGCCACTGCCAGCTTTCCTCTGTGTCTTATCCTTGTTCTATGGACTCAAGGGTAAACTATATATTTGGGGAAAATCAAAAGAATGGAGCCTTCTGAATCCCTCAAGAAACCTGGCAGGGAGATTGAGAGGCACAGAGCTGGCCACATCCAGCCTTCCCTGTAAACAATTTTGGAGAGGTAAAAATTTCCACAGGTTTATGTACAAGCCTGGAAGTGGTGGAAATCCCCAACTCATCCTGGTGGGGACATTAAAGGACTGCATGAAGCTACATAAAATCATTCAGAATTTTCCCAGAAATTTTGGCGCATATAAAACCATCACTTGGGAATTATGTGCTTTTTTTCATATGAAACCAGCTGCGACACTGTTGGCTGCTGTTACATGTGTTATATTTACAAAGCTATTTTATAAGGTGACAGGCCAAAAAACAGTTTGCAAATGCATATTAATCTTGAAATTATTATTTTTTTTATATCTGTGTCTGTGAGATGTCCTGTAGAATGAAACACATTAAGGATAACTGACACAGATTGTGTTTTTAATGTGCCATTGACCTCTTAATGCACTCTGAATCTCTGGAGATAAAGCAAAGGTAGGATGGACTTAACGGGTGCTAGAAAACCAGTCCAGGCATGACAGGAAGACTTGTCAGGTTAAGAACTGCTTAAACTGAGGTGATCTGAATGAAGCAGAGGTGCTTATAAGCTACTCTTCTGAATGCAAATGTGTTTCCAGTTAGGGATATGAGCTGTAGATCTGGGTACTCTGCTTCCATAGGGAAAGCAAAAGCTGCAGGTGGTGGTTTGTTGTTTTTTTTAAATTAAAAATATATTTTCATGAGAAATATTGCTGGTTCTAAGTCATAGGGAAATTTTCTTTCTGATCAACATTTTCTGGCTTTTTTCTAGGGCTCATTTGCTGAAAAATGAGCCTGAAGAGGAAGGGCAGCCCAAGGCAACCCGTCCACGTCCCACTGCAGAGGAGAGCAGAGATGCCAGCTCAGAGGAGGTGGCAAGAGAGGTGAGGGTGAGCCGGCTGCAGAAAGAGGGAGTGGGCTCTGCTCCTCTGCTGGCAGGGCACTGGCAGAGGATGTGGGAGCAGCCCTCAGACACCACTAAACCTACAGCTGCCCCAGCACAGAGTTTGGTGCAAAATGTTTGCAGAGCCCAGAGCAAACAGTTGGGTCGCTAGCCCATGAGTGCCATGCTGTCAGAACTGCCCACTTCTGATACCTCCCAGGGTTTGCAAGGGTCGGATACATCCACACAGACTGCAATCTCAGCTGGCCAGTATCGCTGCCCCAGAGATGCCTTAGGAGCCCACAGAATTTCAGTAGATCCCTGACTTGTCTGCGAGCCACAGCACTGTAAGAAAAGCTCATCAGTAATGCATGTGTCTGTTTTATCTGCAGCAAGTCCCTTCACATCCCACTTTTTTGCAGCAGCTTGCTTTCCGCAGGGCATTACCAGGAGTCAGCAAAAGGCAACCTTACCGCTCCTCTCCGCAGCGCTCGCCTGCAGCCCCTTCGGGTCGGGGGCTGTTGTGGGCCAGGCAGTCAGAGTTTAATTTACTAATAGAGATACAATCGAAACAGCTATGGATTTTATGGGCACTTCTGAGCCTCTCCAAGCCTCTTCTGTGGCTGTGCTGCCTGCGCAGCATTCACCCAAGTTTTCCAAGTGTGAAATGTGCAGGGAAGAAAAGGATGCGAAAGAATGGCAGCTGCTCTGGGGCTGTTAGAGAGGCTCTTTTACAGGCGAATGAACCGTCAATTTGTAGTAAGACATTGTTTTCTAAACATAGCATAAAAACTGTTATCTTGCCTGGCTGGTCATTAGAAAAGAGATAATTATAGTCTCTGTGCGACAGCCGGGCCCGGAACAGGGGCTGCATTGTCCCGGGTCCCAGCTGAGCTCTAGCACAGGCACCCCGGCCAGCGCTGGGACAAGGGGGCTCCTTGTGCCCCGGCAAGTTCAAAAGAGGAATTGAAGTGCTCTAAGTAGGTGTTAAGCACCTATTTCTCTCTCTGACTCCGGCCTTAAAAACCACTCCCGAGGAGAGAGGTGAGGAGGGCAGACCTGTGACTGCAGTGGCTGCACCCTCCCTGGCTCTGTGTATGTATAACACACGACTATTATTTTTCTCTCCTTAAAAAGAAAAGAACCCAAAACTTTAGCTTTGCATTTATTTTTCTTGTGTTTCTGTTTTCCAACACAGACCAATGAGACCCGTAGGATGGATGGGCTGTCAGAAAGAAGGAGGTGTGATCTCTGCAGTGTCCACTTGCCCAGCCCTGAATGGGAGGTCTAAGCCTCAGCTGATGCTGCAGCACACTGGAGGGCTCTCAGGAAATCCTGGCCTATTGCTTTCCAACACCCATTCAGGAAAGAGGGTGCCTCCACACCCCACTGCAATGGGCCAGCGCACACCTCTCTGCTCTGGCACCTGCCCATTCCAGTCCCTCTGGATGGGAAGCTCATGTCTGTGAGTCCCACAGTGGTTTTTGTTCTGTGTTTAGCCTCAAGACACTGAAGGAGGAATACAGTCACAGGTGCAGACAGTAAACTGAGCTATCACTTTTATTGCTCATTTCAGCCAGGTGTCTTAAATGTCTTAAAAACCTATCATCATTTAGGATACTTTTGTTAAAACTCGGATTTAGGCATGCATGTCCTGAGCCTTGGGCTAGCATGTAAATGTCCTGGGCAGTGTTTTCTATCCAGTCCTTTATTTGTGGCTCAGGGGTGAAAAGGAAAAAGCTGAATATTCTCCAGGCAGACCAGGTACAGTCAAGTCTTTGATGCCGTTCTTAGGTGGTTTATTTTTAGCAATTATATTTTCTAAAAAGCAATGGCCAGAAATAATAATTCTGTTGTTCCACATGAAGTAATTAGCCTATTTTCCCAACTGCTGTGTTCACACTGTGTCTCAGGCAGCCCCCTTTTAGAAATATTCTAATTAATCAAGTTTGGCAAAAGGGAGTGTAAAAGTTAATTTCCCACTACTTCTGTGAGAGTAAGTAGCTGGGTGAAGGAGGGAACACCTTGTTGATGTCTCCACTAAAGGAAAGACATCAGTAAGATCTCATTCCTATTAGACACAAGAGAATCCACATGGGATATCTTTCTTGCATCCCAAATGTGAGGAAACCTGGTTTAGCTGGTTCAACCCCTGGTTCAACCAGCCAGGGGTTAAGTAAGTCATGTGTGAGAACACTACCAAGGAAAGAAATGTCTTACATAAAGTAGTGAGCAAGTTAAGAACATAAAATTCCTGCTACAGGTAGAAACACAAGGCAGTATTCAATTATATTAGCAGAACAGTCAAGGATTCTTTTAAAAAAATAATTTCTTATGTCTTGAATAATAGAAAAACAGGAAATCTTTTCTGTCATCCCAGTGAGAATAACCCCAGCAACTCGAAGGATTAGATAAAATATATGTAAAAGAATTCTGTTTAAAATAAGATACAGATTTAATATTCCAAAAGTAATGTGCATGTATTATTTTTGCTTGAGCTCTCTTTGCATCTCTAAAAGAGACCAATCTTACAGCCTTCAAGTGATGAAAACTGAATAAAGTCTGAAGAACATAATACTATAGACACAGAAAAACATAAATATTCTCTGAGCGTAGTCAACTGCAAGGTGTTTTTAACTTTAGGATGTATATGGCAAAATACAAGCGGTAAACATATATGACTCCATTGCTGTTCTTGGGCAAATGTATTTTAAAAGCCATCTAAACTACTTTTTCTCTGTGTGTGCTTGCTTGGTTTTGGTGTTTTGTTTAAATTTTGGAGAGGTTAGAGGAACAGGAGTGTGCTCCAAGGAGGATCTGCTCTGTAATCTGTAATTCCTTTTTTGCTCTGGACATGGCATAGTTCCCATAAACTCGAGGAACAAAACATGAACTAGGGCTGAAAGTTTGCTTGGGGCATTTGGTTCATGTTTGTACTAGTCTGAGAGAAATTGCATTTTGACGAGACTTATCGAGACTCTAATCTCTCCGCAGAGAGCTGAACGGTTGTGGACAATGCTATTCATTTTTGGAGCCTCACCAGCAAAACAAGCACTCAACACAAAAGGATAGATAGAGTCTAGGCTACTGTACTGCTCATACGTCTGTATCTATCCATCTGGCAAGGGAGTTCACACCATATCCATCCATACATCACTGGAATAACACCATTTTCCATTCTGTGTCTTGGGGATTAGTGCTTCCCCATGTCAGGTAGTGCTAATTAATGATGCAACACGCACGTTCCTATTGATCAAAGAGACAAAGTCTTGAAAGCAAAACCATTTTAAACCTAGGGAACAGGTTGCATTACTTATTACACACTGTTTGAACAGTAGGCATGTGTATGTCTGTTGGTGTGTGACTAGTACACACCATTCTTTATAGAACAATAAAGCCCTTGCTGCTCAGGCAGTGAGTACACGTGTCCACTTTAACAGTAGGGGTTTAATGCTTTTATAAATACTTAATGAAGTAAATATAACTTAAAGTACAGTTTCATTCTACATCTATGTCTTCATCTTCTTAGGTCCTTGATCCTGTGCACACAGCTGGAATGCTAAACGAAAAAGTTACATCCCTACAGTTTCGTAGCACTGAAAATATTTAACTATTATCAACAGGCAAAAAAAGCAACTCCCCCTTCTCCCCCATAAGTAAATAGAGCAGAGAAATGACTTCAGAATTACCTTGCTTGAGGTGTGCAACTTTTTATTCCTTTTCTCCACACAGTATGAAAGTGCTATTTTTTCCAAGCTTTTCTGTCCCCCAAACTCCAGCCAACATTATTCTACAGAAGGAGAGGCAGGCGGCAGAGGGAGGCCTGGACACCTTTTCTCTTTCAGAGAGGAGCTAATCAAACATTCCCATCAAGCTCCCGGCTCTGTGAAAGGCACATTGCTCTCCCTCCCTCCCTCCCTCTGCTCCTCTGTCTCTCCCTCCCTCTGTCTCTCCCTCTCCCTCCAGCACACACCGCGTACAGAGCTCCTTACACTGATTTAGCAGCCGAATTAGGCGGTCCTATTTTAAATATATGTTCCCTCCCACATATTTTTGGTAGGGTTTTCTATGCTCCTTTTGCACTAGCCTGTCAGATTTGTCAAGTTTTTCCTCTTTTGGGAAGTGAAGCTTTACTCGACTGATGTTTTGGTTGAATTTTTTTCAGTCTTCTCGTGCAGTTCAGCGCTGCAGTAAAAGCTGAACTACAGCTAGGAGCCAGGAGTGAAACACACAGCTCTGAAGATTATACACACCAGACTAGTTAGGTGCAAGTCGGATTTAAAGAGGAAAAACAGCTTTGGAAGAGACAGGCTGTGACGCCTTTTCTTATGTGAATAGCATCGCATTCCTTAGGCAGTGTCCCTGAAGTCAGAGGTCTAGTGACAGAGCAAGCCTGTGACTCTGACCACAGGGAGGTAGAAGTATGACGTGAGGGTTAGCATTGACTTCTTTCTGATGAGGTTGTGTGTGGGAATATAATGAAATGTTCTCAAAGACTTCTAAACCAGCACTCATTCAGTGTGACTTCACCAAATGAGATACACAAAATGTTTGATTTTCTTAAGTATCTGTGTCTGGATCTCCTAAAAGAAAATTTTATTTAGACAATCAAAATCACAGCATTTACAAGATCATCACAGCAAGAGCTGGTATCATATTCCAGGATGCTGGAATGCAAACTACATTCTGCAATTCCACCTAAATAACACGTATGAGTGAACATATACCATCTTATCTAAGATCATTATTCGTGAAAAAAAAAAATCTATAATAAATACAGGAGATTGAGTGCAAAAAACACATCGGAAAGACATGTAGTTCCTGGCTACTTCTGATTTAATAATCCCATAAATATGTTTGATTTAAGGGAAAGTGGTTACCTGCATTTAAGTGAAAGTGATCACCTGTTATCCGTGAATCTCTACTCCAGTACTTAGGGAAACTGTGTAACCGCTCCGCAAATCAATAAACAATACAGCCACAAAGATTTATCAAGAAGTCCCAACTGTGTTACTAAGGTATAATGACCCATAATTAATTTGATTCTCTTAATATAGAAGCTTAGGCTTGCCATGGCAATCCGTTATGATGCAGAATGAAGTGGACTGGCAGAAAGCCTCCCCAGACTGCAAATCCATTAGCAGATCTGTTAGAAGAACCACCCCAAAAGTCTTATTAATTCAAGCTAACTCTTTCAGACTGTTATTGCCATTTTCATAAGGCTTTGTGAAGCTTATTTATTCAGATAATCATGAGCAAAAGAGCTGACACCTTAGGACTGGAAAGTTAGAAGTACGTAGGTGCTAGTGGCTGGACATCTAAATGTTGGGGGTTTGCAGCTGTGTGTCATTTCCCAGCTCTAGTGGAGGGCTGAAGTCCCAACGACAGCTCCTTACCTGCAGATGCTGATAGAAATGCTCTAAAATTTTTGGGCACAGGCATTCCCTGGTATTTAGCTACTTACTTTCATGCATCATGCTTCATCATTGCTGCTGCAGAGTGGGCGTTTTACAAAAGAAACAGCTGATAGATCCATTTCTCATTTTCCATGGATGGATTATCTAATTTATGGGTAAATAGTATCAAGAGCAAAGAGCCAGCACGGACCTGGCAGGACTCAGCTCAAATGCAGTGGTGTGTGAACAGAGCTCTGGTGCTTCCAGAACCCCAGCAGCAGTGCAGCCCCATCCACGCTGCGCCCACCTGAGCTCTCCCAGCCCGGCCGGCTCCGCTCAGGGCTTGGGGGCAAGGGTGCTGCTGGTGAGCTGGCACATTTCTGCATCGCTGCCTGTGAGCTAACTCGGCATCCTGGAAATGAGCATCCTGGGAACTGCAGAGCAGAAACACCGAGCGGGCAGAAAAAGAAAAAACTCTCTAGGTTTGTCATTATCCAGGGTATTCAGCTTCTCATTATCGTGTGTAATGGAGAGCTGAAGAGTATCAAAACAGAACACTGAGGAGGGCACTGGCTGGCTGTTTTTATCACAACATTTCCGAGTGCCACCGCCTGTGCTCTTTCCTGACAGAAGTAATTTCCAGCCACCCAAGAGCTGGCGACGCAAAGTACAGGAGCAAGAGGTGAAGCACGTTGTGTGGCTCCACTTTGGTGCTGGGGTTTGCCACAGGGAAACATCTGCTCACAAAAGAGCTGACCCTGCAGTCAGGAAGCTGCTAGTTTGGAGACAATAGCTATTGAACACGGTTGACTAGGGGATGGACAAATGCTCCATATCTGTATGTGTTCCTGTCTCCCACCATTGCTTCCAGTCACTTGAGTTTTCTGCTAACTGGTAGTACTGTTTGTGGTGGTTGTTTTTATGTTTTACTATATTGCATTTTCATTTGCTTGTTAGTTAAAGCAGGGTTTATCAAGATCCATTGAAAATAATATTAAATGTATGAATGTACACATAGAATAGGTGATGAATTTCAAGGAGTTAGCAGTCTTTACTACTGCATGCCATAGGTATGCACATATACATATATGTATGCACACCCGGTAGCTAAGGCTGACGCATGTAGCTCTCTTTAGTAAAATGTTTTACCAACATCTCTTGTTACAGAACAAGCTATGCCTGCAAAACTTTTAGGGAAATCTGAAATTTGGTTTGGAAATGTTTAGGAGGGAAGCGCAGAGTCTCCCACATGCTGGGTCTTGGTCCCAGTTGTGGGACCCAAGGTGCATCCCGCTCTTCTGCTGTGGGGCTGCCGGCCACTCTTCTAAAACCATGAGAACATTTGCTCTCCAGGTTGCAAGTAGGAAATGTATAAGGAATCAAAGTGATTCAGAGCTGAGCTAGCTGGCCTGTGATCCTTACACAGAAACTGTTGAATGTATCTTCTCCCGTGACCACTGCAGGCTCAGTAAGCCAGTACTACAAAGTCCTGACTCTGCATATAAGGACAGAAAGCGCAGACAAATTGAATGATTTCTGCAAGATCATGCATAGCTATGTCACATCTAATCCCATCCAAGTGCTTAAACAGACAGGAACAAGTTTTCTGCTCTCAAGCAGTTACCCTCAAGTCTTTTCCGCCTCGTACTACTGCAGGAATCGGAGAGCAGAACATTCTCCAAGTTACAACACCCCGAGATGTCACGCACAGCCTGGCAGCACTGGCTCTGTTCAAAGACCGTGCGGCTGCACTTGTTAGCGTTAACTCCTAACAAGTGGCAGTGGAATTCAAATTCTGCAGTTTTTCCCAAGCTCTGTGAAATAAAATATTAACTTATGCATTAATACGCTTAAAGTAGTCTGTGGTTGAAAACCATTTATACATGAAGAAAGTAAGGCATGAGAAGAACATGGCAGAGAGTGAAAAGTATAATTGGGATGGCAAGGCAGCTAGGGGTTAACATTGTCTGGTTTTAGCTGCTGAAAGCACTTAGATCTAAGTTGACCTCAGGTAAAAAAAAAACAAAACAGTGTCCTGGAAGGGTTATATAAAATACACTGAAGTGTTTGTCTTGTGTTTGAGAAGGGTAAGGAGGCTGAATTATGTATGCTGTGGCTCTTGCCAGCGTCAGAAACTTCTTTAAATAATTAGAGCAACTGGGTAGCCAGGCATCTGTTTTTTTCTTTTTATGAATGAGGAGACCTCATGGGCCAAATGACTGCATGATGTTGGCGTGCTTGGCTTAAATGGATGGATACCAAATTTACACTGTGTAAATTTGCCCCGTTGGGTGTTTCTCAGTGAAGATGTAAATGGCTGTGTTTCCTGAGACTATAAAGAAGCTGGGCTCTGGCAGTAAGCCCTGAGCCCCAGGCTGATTTGTTCACCCCAGAGGGAAGAGAGGGACAAATGGTGACAAAATTAGTCTTTTCAGGTTTGCCAGGAGGCAATGTTCAAGCGAGAGCTGATAACCCCCTTGCCCTGGATCTCCTGCAGTGTACGGCATGTGAACGTGGTCTGGCTGTGAGCCTGCCATCCCAGCTGGGCAGGTTCAAAAAATGCGGGTTCATGGTAGGAAATGGAAAAGGGACCCTTTTCTGTGACGGCTACCTGTAGGGCATGAGCCTTTCTAATTGAGCATTGACCATTTTAACTGTCGTGGATTTGAACTGTTTTTTTACAGTTCTGAGCAGTCACTTTGGGAAACTTTTGACCTCATCTGCCTCTATAATAATCAAAAGACATAAAGAAAAGGGAACTCAGGCATGGAAAGAGAATCTATTAAGGCACTGGAGCAAACTCAGAAGTTAGTACTATCTGTAAAGGGTGTTTGTGTGTTCTGAGAGCGATTTCATGTGCAGTGCATTAGCTGTGGGTATGCAGACAATACTAGCTAGGACCAACAAGTCAGCTGGGTTTGCTTGTAGATCTTGGACTGTAGCAGAAAGAAGCAATGTTCAGATATGGCTTTCCTTTAATTACTTCAATATATGTCTCTGTAGAGATAAAGAAAACAGATGGAGGGTGCGCTTTCAGTTGAAAAACAACAGGGAGCTATCATGGGCATCAAGAAACCTTCACTACTTTCACCAGGCAGCTGAATCCACCCATACCTCCCATGCCCCATATTCCCAATGCCTGATTTAGAACAGAGGCTGCCACAAATGCTGCGTTGAAACATAAATGAAGTGAACAGTAAATGTCGGGGCTGAAACAGCCCCTGTCACATTTGGGATCAGGAAATGCCAAGGGAGGGTGTTCAGGAAGAGTGTGCCCTGGTGATGGCCACAGGCCTTCGGATCTGAAGGGCTGTAAGCAGCTTTAAAATCTGTGACTTTGTGGGACTGGACTGTGGTGGTTGTATCTTACCAGCCTGCTATCAGAAACCAAGTGACCCTCACAATGGAAATCCATTTTAAGAACCTTTTTTTTTTTTTTTTGGCAGAACTTGCAGTTATTGCAAACAGAGCTGTATGGTGACTGAACAGAACTGGGTCTGTAGGAAGTGCAGCATATGGATTTTGTTCATCTCGAATCCAGCGTAGGTGGGTATTGAGTCTTCCCAGGGTAAGTAGGATATATTTCATTGCTCTGCTACCTCGTATAAAACCTGATTCATCAGCATAAATCTCATTGTATGAGGAGTAAAGTCATCCATTTAGGAGAATGCTCTTTGTTAATCAAAAGTTTCAGCAGTGCTGGACTCGGTGCTGAAATCTGCAGACGAGGAGTGCAGCTCTCAGAAAACACAAATGGCTTTTTCAGCGAGCTTTCCCTATCTGCACGCTCCCAGTGTGAGCCATGTGCTATCACTGACACTGTGAACTCGGTTTGCCAAGAATACCAGCTCTCTCTCTGGATCCCAGTGCCCCTTACCTTGGCAGTAAAGCTCGACTATTCACTGCAAATCAGGCCTGGAAAATGTAAACCCAGAAACAGTCTTCTGTCTGTTCTTCCTGACTATTTTCCCGATGTGTTTTCTCTTTATGCTCTGTAGGGCATCAGGTGTCAGAGCGAGTAGGTGATGCCAGTAAAAGCCACTTCACAGCAGAGAGCTCGTGGCTGCCTCCCAGCAGCTGAAAGCATCCCCTCTGTGGTGCCCTTATCCTTGTCTTCTCCAGTGTTGGCTCTCGGCACTGAAGACTGTTCAAAATGCAGGTTTTTTCTGGAGGCAACATGCAGAAATCAGAGTGCTGCTCTGGCAAGCAGAAGTGTCCAAACATGCAACGGGGCCAGAACTGCCAGTGTGTTTAATGGGTAGATTAACGTATTTTCTCTACTGGTATGTGTCTTTCAAAACAGGTATTTGCCAGAGTTCATGAAAAGCCCCTCTGCATGCACCCCTTCTCAAAGGCTCACCGCGTAAGGGCTTACATCGCTCTCTCCCAGTCGAGTGGTGGTGGCTTGGTCCCCCTCTGTGGTCTCCTTGCCCACTGTTCTTGGAGAGACCCGTTTGCCTGTATGGAGGCAAAATTTCCAGGAGGGATGCAGCTGGTGGAGGGGGGAACGGGAGTGCACGCCCACAAGCCTGTGTGGGAATGGGGGCTCTCAGCTTGGGGTGGGAATACACAGGGTCCCCCCAACCCCTGTGTGGTGCTGCACCTGCATAGACCCTGCTTCCAGCATATGGGGGAGACGGTGGTTCTGGTGTTTCTTTAAATGGTCACCACTGAGGTGTTTATTGCCCTGTGAAGATATTGAAGCTCCAGACTACTGTCAGTCACTAAAACACATTCAAAAAACCCCTCTGCTGTGTGTGAACCAGCCTGACGTTGGAGATGCTGTTGCCCACGCTGGGCAGCTGAGTGGGCAGCAGCTCTGCCACCGTGGGGGGCTGTGTGGGCAGGGCCATGAGCAGGAAACTCATCCCCCCTTCCTCCTGCTCAGGAGATTTGTGACCAAGCTTTTATTGCAATATGTGTGCAAATGGGTGAGGGCTGGGGACTGCAGGCTGTGGAGAGCTGCTCTGACCCTTTCTGCTGCCCATTTCCACCACTTTATCCAAGCACCAAGCTGTTTGGGGTATTTCCAGCCATACAGAGCCGTGAGGTGTGCCCAAAGGAACAAAAGATGTAGGCACACGTTTCTGCAGTGCAGTAGCCTGTAAGTATACTATTTGTAAGCCAGTAATTTCTCATGATTCATTTCCACTTAAAAAAAGCAGAAAACAGACAGTTTGCATGAACAACACTCCACGCTGTAGCAACTAAATTAACTACAAACTCAGTAATATAGAAATAGAACAGCAAAGGAGAGCCATCTTTCTTTTGCCATGCCTTTAAGGGTTACAGAAAGATCCAATGCAATTTTAAATCCTTCTCTGAAATCAAGCCTTGAGAAGAAATGCTGCTCTTTTGTTAAATTTAAAAGAAAAAAAAAAAAGAACTCTTCAAATCCTTTAGAAAAATAAATCTCTCTGAATAAGCTCTATCCTCACTTCCTTGCCTCCAGTGCCACAACCATATATTATAAGGTGAGCTCTGCATTTTGATCCCCAAATTAAGTAAATTACTTCTAATAAATTGCTTAATCACAAGCACAGCTGAGCTGGAAATACCATTTGCATTCTTATAATTGCCAGCATTAAATCTCCATAAGAATTGTAAGAGGAAAGCCTCTACATTTTATGCTTGCTAAGAGTGTTTCATACTATGGAAAATACTATAATGCTTTCAAGCTACTTTAATAATTGTCATTTTCCACCTTAGGTTCTCTAAAGCTCTTTTCAAAGAAGGGCAAAAAATGAAAGAAAGTGAAAAAATAGCTTTGGGAGGAGAAAATTAAATTACATGCCTGTTCTTATAAAGTATCAGAAGAAAAGAAAGGCAAGCAGCTTTTGCAGAAAAGAAAGCTGAGAAGCACAGAGCTTACAGAACCCAGTTTGAAAATGTGCTTGGGTTACAAAAGGCATCCAAGGGGTGGTTACTGCCTGGACCTGCTTGCTGCCGTCTCCAGCTGCCAGTTAGTACCCTGCATCTGGCCTGGCCAGCCCTTGCCTTCCCCAACCTGATCAAAGGCAGCTGCTGTAGGAGATTCCTGTCCTCTCACCTCTCCTGCTTCCAACAGCAACAACAACAAAAAGGTACTGTGGATGGATTCTGGGTTTCCAAGCTTGCTGCACCCACAGCCCTGTAACAACACGCTGTGTGCTGCGGTAAGTGCTTGGACTTTGGTTTGCAAAATCCTCACGGTTTCTGTTGCATCCTGGTAGAAGGTTGGGAATCCCAGGAAGAAGGGCAGGGAATAACTAAGGTCAGAGGGAGGCTGAGCAAGGCATCTGTTGTGCTGATTTTGGTGAGTTACAGCTACAGCCATACCTTGGTGTGTCCAGGTCCTGGTCCAGTCTCTGCACCTCCACTGACAGCTCACCCAAGGCTACTCAGCCCCAAGCAGCTTTAAACACTCCATGGTGAGTTTATTTTGAGCTGTTCAGTCCTGGCAATGGTTTCTGTGAGTCCCTTACCATGAAGCGAAAGACATTTATGATCAGTGGGCAATGTGTCCATCACATTGTGCTTGTGTCATACACTTGCAGGGAGAACGATGATCAGGAGGAGATGATCCTGATTCACGCCAGCGTAAGGGCAGAAGGTGCCAGGCCTGCCAGCCATTGTTTCTGTCCAGATAAGCAGACAGTGATTTTTGGGGAAATTACATTTTCGAGCTCCTGCTGCTCTACAGTGACTTTCTTCACAAAATTAATGCTTTACAGCTTTCTTCTTTTATTTCAAAAAGTGAATACCTTTCATCATCTAGTAAAAAGTCAATTTACAAGAATAAGAGAAATTGAAACAAGTACTGATTTGCATGGAATAAATTGGGTTAATTTGCGGCCAGTAATGACCCTTTCTGAAGGAGAGCATCGATGGTCGGTTTGCTGCAGTTACATGGCTTCTTAATCACAGGGTTTTACACAGCGAGGGTCTGGACCAGAGGACAAGGAATTTGAGCCAAAGCCCTGAATTTTCACCCCTTCAGGCAGGCAGAGGAGTTGTCTATCATCTCTCTAAATGATATTTAGGGATTTCTGCAGCTGAATGCCACTATCAACAGCAACATTTCAAATGAATAGCCCTACACATATATTCCATGGCTGCAATGTGAATAATTGTGAACGCTCCTCAGTCTTCCTCTTCCCACTCCCCTGTCGCCCCTCAGCCTAAGCACAAACTCTCGCTTCAGGGCTAAAGATATACTCTTAAATCACTTCTGACATTTCTTTGTTGTTGCCTAACGAAGGCTGGGCTGATGGGCTAGAGGGAGGTTTTATATAAGCCCTTGCTGAGACGTCGTCATAGGATCGGAAGTGGGCAGCAGTTAGCATTTGTCTCTGGAGTTTATTTAACTGCAAGCCTGAATATTTGCATGGCATACGGGTCTGTGTGCCCCCTGCCTTGGTTTTCTGAGTCCCAGTGAAATGTCACAGTCCCGAGGACTGCGGGGTTCAGAGAGCAGCCACGCTGCTGTGCCCACCGAGTTAACAAGGGACCTCTGTGCGCCCTTGTTTCAAGGGAAATGTTCCACCAGGGATGTGCTGGCTGCTCCTCCTGGCTTTCCCAGCCCTTTCCAAGCGCTTTTACACTCTGCTTCTTACATTAATTGGATTATTTGTATTTTAAGCTTGTTGCTGAGCAAGTCAAAGCCACCCCCACCTGGGTAACAAAGCCTGAAATAATTGTGACTAAGTCAAAGCAGCGCTGAAGGGGACACCAGCCGCATAGACCAGGCTAGTTTCCCTGCCCTGATGAGTGCACTGAATCCTTGCTGGGTTTATCCGGGTGTCAAGGAAGGGCTTGGATGGCAGCCAGAGCCTGGGACCATGGCCCTGTGCTGCCTGATAGTCTGGTCTTTTGTCCTCTGTTTGTAACCTGGG
>WKFP01013768.1:99429-120642 GCA_011057875.1 Pterocles orientalis
TTAAAGAAATATGGATTTGCACCAGGTTCAATGAAGGCAGACCTGGACCTGCCTTTATTCCTTACCTCTCTCAGGATGGCAACCTTTGATGTAGCGAGTCACACTGATTACTGTAAGGGTATTAATACTGGCCAAGCCAAAGAGAAGCGTCAGGAAGCCATCAACCTGAAAAACAAAGCAGTGCAGGACATTCTCTTGCTGGAGAGAGCTGAAGGGGAAAAGAACCACAGGGATCGCTCCTGTCATTTTTGTGTCAATGCTCTTGAAAGTTTTTCCACAAACCCAACGAGCAGGGAAATATAAAATGTCAGGTGCAGTTATCTTCTATAAGATCAACAAGTAAGTAAATGTTCCGAAATTATTAAGTGCACTGTCACGTACATAGAGCAAACAAGCAAACACACCCTTGCATCTATGCTTCCCCGAAATGACTTGCCCAATGAAGGAGAAAAAGGTTGAACTGAAAAGAAGAAAAGCCCTGAAGAGGCAAAAATGCCCTGGGTGCTTCTGCCCCGCTTAGGCAGAACAAACATACAAACCAAATGCAAGAAATTCAGGCCAAAGAGAGAAGAAGGGAGGAGGTAAAGGGATTGGCTGAGTGAGAAAAGCTTTTTAAAAAAATCAAATAAAACCATCCAAGGCTAAATCATTCCAACAGATTGAGTCTTGATGTAGGTGCTGCTGATTGCCTGCTACATAGTAAGCCCAGATCCTCCCCAGCCCTGGCTGAGGCAGGCAGAGCCATCCGGTGTCCCTGTCCCAGCCGTGTACGCACAGGGCAGTTACAACTCTGCTGGCTTCACGTATGGACAGAGGAAGGAGATTGCTGCTGACTGCAGTGGGGATGGATGTAGCCATCTGCTAGGGAGCACTGTACAACTGGGAAATGATCCAGGCAAAACGCTGAAGGCAGTCCTTCTTTTGAAATCTTGCAGCGATACACCAAACCGGACAGAGCAGAGGAGCTCTTGGAGGTGCCAGTTTTGCACCAAGCGAAGCAGGAACGTTAAGCAAGTGTCTCTGAACTGCAACTTGGCATTCAAGTGGTAAAACTATTGGCGGAAGGCACATCATTATTCTACGGGAACAAACTCTGTCTTTGTGTGAATGGGCACAACTCCCGTGGAATTCAGTTTATCCCACTGCTGAATCTGGGGCTTTAATCCAGGCTTAAAGCTGAGACCATGGCATATTGTATAAATTAAATTGGGTGAAGGGTTAGGAGAGGGCTGCTTCATCATTTCTTTCACTGGTGTTTTTTCTTGCTATCAGTGCCCTTATACTGACTCTAGACTTCTTAATGCCAACTTTTACATACCCACCACGTTTTAAATGCATGCAAGACTTGCTGCTACAACAATGTACATCCACCTGTGCTCCATTTACAGTCAGTTCATGCATGATGTATACATGCAACCGTGTTTACAGCAGAAAACAGGCTTCCTTCGATGTCTCAGCTACTTGCTAGAAGCTGCACTTGGCTGAATTTGTCCCACTATGTGCTGTGGAGATCGATGAAATACCTGGATCTGCAAATATGCTCTGCATTTCGTTAGCCCCATTGATGCTAACAGCGGCCACTACTCCACTTCCTCTAACAATGCTTCATAAATGCAGACAACACTGCGACCAAAGACTACAGAGAAACCAGGCTGCACAAGCGTAAGCAATTCCATTAGTTATTAGACTAGAAAGGAAGCAGTATTTCAGCAATGATGCAAAGAAAGACTAAAGAGCTATGAGATTGAATACTAAAATTAAGATACTAAAAGCTTCTTAGCATTTGCCAGTTAGCCCTCCTATACTGGAACCGATTGAGTTTTTCTGAAACACATTGGTGTATGTTTTATCACCTGCAGATGTGAGCATTATTCTTCCACCCCACCTTCCATGATGCCAGAACAGAGACAATTATACTACGTGATCAGTTCAAATAGCCCTTGAGCACACTTACAAGGGAGGAAAGTGGGTCTAAAAATACACTCTTGATCTTTACCATTTAAGATGATACTGTCCTGTTGAGAAAGAACAAGCCAAAATGTTTGCTTTGGAGTAGTGCCTTGCTGAAAAAGAAAAATGCAGCTTTACCTAAATAAGACCTAAATAGTTCATAGAACCAAGCCATCATCAGTGCCATGTGACATTTTTACCCTGTTCTACAGCGCCGTTTCAGCACATCTAAATGCTGTTGCTTCTGCCAGTGTGCAGGCTCTTATCAGAGACTTGACCAGGGCCATAGAAGTGGCTAAAGTGACAGCAGCCTCCTGGGGGTGGCTTTGCTAACTGCCCCCTGGCTAGCCATGGGCTGGACGGTTTAGGGCCAGGTGACATGGTGACATGCCAAGGAGGAGAGGGAGCTCTGGGGATAACAGAAGTGCTAGGATGAAATGAATAAAGGAGGTAAATGAGGTGGCTCTCAAGCTGCAGAACAGCCCCTGCAGAGGCTACAGCATCTGGAACATTATGACACAAGAGAGCATCCAACAGGCTTAGGGCTGCTTTGGGACTAGGATCCTCACACCAGCATTGTCCCTGCCAAACTTTTGTTGGCAATGATTTAGCTTGTGAGCCTAGCGATGCCTGCACCATTTCCCAGCAGGTCTATCGATTCTGCAACACCTTTGTATTGGTGTCACTCAGACATACATCTTCAGAAGAAAAAAAAAAAAGGGCTCTGACTCTAGCTATAGCCAACCTACTTCAAGGATGCGCCTCCTGAATATGGAAGAAAGACCTCTGCTACTTTTTTTGGCTCCTGAACAGACAACACTGGCTGTAGGAAACAACTAAAGTAATTGCTTGGAACCCAGAATAGTTAGCAACATAAAAACTGCTTTAGCATTGTCCCAATTTCTATAGGCAGATATATTTATGTACATAACAAAAATATATTATATTCTCAGTTTTTGGCATCTTTAAAGATATATGGAACGACAGCCAACGAAATACTAGAATAGTCAATAACATTTAATTACTTTGGAAGACGGATGCTCTTCCGTTCCCTGGTTCTGGTTTTCCTTGTCTTTTGTCCTACCCCCAGCCAGCTCTTTCCTTCCACACTCATAACATTTCCTCTATTTTTGTGTAATGCAATTTTGTCCTTCTTGTTATTAATTACAATCCAATAGCAGCAGTGTTAATAGGCAATAGTGAACTCAGCCATAAACATGAAGTTGATTGTATGGTAATTTTAATCCACCAGCTTTCCTTTTTACCTGTTAAGAAACAGGAGTAGATTAGCAGTTTTAAAAGCTTTTCTCTCAGTGCTGTATCAATATTACTCTCTTGCCTATATAGCTACTCATAGAACTTGCTCGTTATTTTTATGTTGCCTGGAAGCTATGACACAACTGAAGAAAAGGCTGGGGTTTTTTCTGCTTTGTACTTGTACCTGATTTTAAATCTCACTAATGTTCTTGGTGTACTATTTACAACCCACAATACATAAAGCTCCTAATGCATGCAAATTTATTTCTTAAGCTTTGCTTCATCACAGGGACAGGCAGGAATCCCCGGTGCACTATCAAATTTTTAGCTATGAGCTTGCACGTGCCCCACTTTTGCTGCCTTTAATACTTATGTGTCTCTACTGAATTCATAAGGTTTGTCTTAATTTAAAGCAGACAGGGTAAAATATAACCTATTGTTCTTATTGTTGGATTAATCAAGGTTTAATGGCACAAAAGCAGATTGCCAAAATAGCTGTTACATTTCAGTTTAGGCTGAAAGATTGATCGTACCAGCCAGAAAGGCTGCATCGCTCCCTCCTCTGGCCAACTGGTGAATCTGTTGTAATTTCCTGAAGTCCATTTGTTTCACTTCAGAAGCACAATGGCCTGTCTTCTATTAAATATGAGACAATGAATATGTAAAGAAAAAGATAAACTTTTAACAGAGATTATTTTTCCATTGCATATACTTAAAGCCATCACAATAAGCTCTCTTAGAATACTTTTTTGAATACAGATCAGATTATTCCAAGATCATAATGTAAACAGATAATGACAATAAACCTCCTTCAACCTCAAGAAACAAAAAAAACACCTAAATCAATCTTTAGGAAATACATTAGGAAAAACAAATGTAGGTACCTTTGAAAAGAGTATGTTTTAAACTTCAACAAGTTCTTAAAATTTGTAATAAATGAGAAAATACTGTTGTCTAATGACAACATATTTCTCCCATCCCTCCAATAGATCAATAATGTGTCAACCGTACTATAGTAACTCTTCTGAAAAAAAAAAAAACAAACAAACAATTAAGGTTCATGATCAAAATCAGTCTTCAGAGGAGACTACTTAAAACTCCTAATGCACAGTCTTCCTAAAGCACTCAGACTGTTTTTTTAAAGATTTACTAGAATATAAGGTGTGAAAGAGACTTGTCATCAACGTCTTCTGCTCGTGTGACACTGCCCTGCTCTGGTTGCATTTCGCCTTTTTAAACGCCTCAGCGGGCTCCAAGGGTAGCACTTTTAGAGGTGATTGCATTAACCCAAGCCTTTATAGATCTCTGACACAAACAGCGCTTCATTTACTAATGAACAATGAGAATTGATATGCTACAGGATTAGATAGTTTAAACCGTTGAGAGCATCAGACACTCAGTATTTTGAATTCACCAAGGGATTACACTTCCCTGTTGATGGCATTTATTTTAAAGATAAGAAAAATATGAATGCAATATTTAGGCTATTCAATTATGTGTACAGACACGTAATTATACAACAGTATTGTGTAGTTAAATGTAAATTTAGTGCCAGCTATTGATATATATGCAGGTCAGGTTTTGGCTTTAGTAATGTTAGGGAATCCAGAACAAACCTACTTGTTTGCTTGTAGTTGTTTTAGGTTTATATACTGGGTTAATCTAATGAGATTCAGTGTGTACCTACTTTGAGCTGACTTTTAGCTATTAGAGTTGTAGCCCTCTCAGGTCACAATTCATACTCGTAGTAGTATATGCCCCTATCAACGAGCACAGTTGTGAGTGCAACAACCCCACCAAGTGCACACCATTTAACAAATAGAAATTTATTTCAGGATTTCCTTACACAGCCTCATCACATTATAATCTTACTTCAAGTGTGCCATCTCCACATGCCTGGGAGCACCTGCTTTCTAGCTCTAGGCTGATGTTGAGGGACCTGTTGTGGGCAGGTTTGATGTCTTTCCCATCCACCCATGAAGAATGAATGGGGAGGAAGCGACAAAGCATGTAGCTCGTACCACCCAATGATCCAGACAGAGTAGAAAGATTCCCATCTTCAGGTCAAATGCTGTATTGCTGTTGTCTTTCTGTGAGTTACTGTGCAGGGAAAATAAGAAGCACTAGATGGGAAACTCTAGCATTGCCCTCTGGGAACATCTGTGCTGCACTGTCTAAAATTCCCAGTGGACCTGAGACAAACTTCTCTCGACTTCAGTGAAGTTTATTCAGAGCCTACTTGTTTGTTGCTAATTAATATAAACAAACAAATACACAGAGTGATAAAAGAAGAAAACAGCCTCCTGAGTCACCCATCTCATCTTTACATTTTCACGGAAAGCAAGGCTTGTCTTTGTGGCCCGTGGTGATCCTACCCCAATAACTGAGATCCATTAACATCAGATTAAAGTTGTACTTTTGTTCTCAAAGTAAAGAAGTACAATATTTGTTTTTTCAGAATATCACAGTAACTGTTTCTGCAGGCTTACGCATGTCTCAAGGGAAGCAGAGGTCCCACAGCCTGTTCACGGGCTCTGCCAGAACAACCCAGAAATTACAAGTGACCCTCCACGTTCTTCAAAGTACAATCATCTGTGCTGTTTCCCAGCAAGAAGGAATCTGCTTACGCAGACACCATCAGGTTAATACAAGGTCATCTCTGATTGCTGGCTGAAAGCCTACCAGTGAACTGCTGCTGCTGCTCATAAAGGCACAAGGCAGGGCAGGTCAGTGATGGCACCAGCTCAGCCACTCAGTGGCCAAGACAAGAACATGCTACATCCCTGAAAGCCTGAAAAATCTGCATGGCTGCTGGGAGATCTTTTACGTTGATACTCTTGGCTCCTCTGGGTCCTCTACCAAAATAACCAGAGAAACAGAAGATAACTGATTTATGCCAAGAAGATGCTTACGGACCTCAAATGGGTATGGGTAAGGGGCTTCACATCACAACTGTGTATGGTAAGCTGGACCTGACAGCTCCTAACAGGAGAGTCATGTGAATTGCCAAGGAGTCCTAATAGCCCAGGGAGAGCCTGGAAGAAGGTGTAAAAGATACAGGTTATTCTTGGCCTTAAAGAGCTATCTGGAAAGCCACCAGGCGCAATGTCATCCCCTCAGCAGGGACAGTGGCGTGGAAATTCTGGATGTCATGTCATGTACAGCCCATTGAAGCGACTATCATCTTGTCGTTGATTCAGTCACCACAAAATCAGACTCAGGACGTGAACACGAATTGCTTCCTACACACTAGCCGTGTGCTGACTTAATGGAATATGTATTTATGAAACAGAAGATGCGTAAATGTGAGGTAGCACTATTTAAGATACAGTATCAGAGTGATTTTTAACTTTCATATGAAATTTTGCTTAAAAATTAGTCATAGGATGTGGCACACAGGGAGGAACCAGAAGAACACATATTGTCTAGCCCCATGGTGAGATGATCTTGAACGATGAAGGTAATGGAGAGCATTTTTTGAGAGAAGACATTTAATCTCCTAGAAACACATCAGCACAGAAGAATGAGGAAGGCTACCATTTTCCACATAAAGAAAGAAGAAAAGGATGTTTCAAAGCCCTCTGAGAGGAAAAGCTAGTGCAGGAATGAAAATTTAGGCTTTGGAAATTCCTGGTTCTGTAGGAGCACCATGAAACAATGAATACCCTCTCCAGGAAGCAGCGTGTGGCTTGATGCAGTGCTTGGGTGGCAGGGGAGAGGCTACGTCAGACTTGTTAAACAAGGAAACAGATAGTTTGAGCCTTCACAATTTTTCAAGTACCAAATATATAACTTCCCTAATTTGCCACTATTGGCTGCGGAACTAAGAATTGACAGGGAAATGAGGGAGAATTCATGGCTAATGAAAACTGGCGTAACTTCCCCGCAGTCACATTAGTTACACTGAAGTGATCTTCTATGTTGCTAATGATTCTGTTTGTGCAAAGGCACAGTTTTTCCCCCCTTCCCTGCAGATGAAGTGTTTTTCTCATTAAAATTCAGCTCACAGATGTCTACACAAGTTGCTTTTACCTCCTTGACTGCAGCGTGCACACTCTTCAGATTATACCAAGGTGGACCAGAAATAAAGACATAAGGAAGACTAATATCCCTGCAACTTTATTTTTCTAGTATCCAAATCTCAGTTATTCAAGGCAACAAGAATGAGGATACATTCTAGTATTAATATTTGAGATACTAAAATTGCTCAGGAAAACATATCTGGGAGAGGAAGATTTGTGTAGCACAGCACAGGCAAAGTAAAGGGCAATATTTTTTTTTTTCATTTGCTTTATAGATCAGTTTCCACATCCTACCTTTCACAGTGAATCAGTGTGTTAAGAATACAGAGCTAATGTTACACAGCTTTTCTTCAGCACCTTTAACACCTGTTTTATCTGTTAATGCTCTTAGTGCCAGTTCCATTATTTGACTTCGGGTTATTTTCATCTTACTGAAATGTCAGGAATGATAAACTATATATAAGTAAAATCCCAGCAGTAACCATAGTGCTGTGCTAGGACAGTCAATAACTATTTTTCACTCCCTTTTTACGTTTGGTTTAATTTATTTTAACATCTTATAGGTAGATAGCTGAACATTTTTCAGTGAAGCAGACATCAGACCACATTCCTGGACTATTACACTTTGAGGAAAAAAAAAAATCATTTTTCTTCCATCCCAGCCTCAATCGTAGAGCTAGGTGCTTGGACACTGGGATATACAGAGGTATTGCAAGATTTTTCACACCAAGCAATGACCGCTGGTGGACACGAGGTGTGTCTGCACAGACTGTTCCCCACAGGGAGAGAGAGGAGGAAAAGTGTGGAAGCACAGTCACTCCAGTGCTCTCAGATGTAGACAAAGACAGGATCAGCAACCATCATCACATCTCCCTGTAGCCAGCTGGGAGGGAGGGTGAGTGGGAGCAAATCTTTATCCACCTTGAGGGATGTTGCTAGGGGTAAAGATGAACAGCTTGTGGATTTGTCTGGGTTTTAGGAGTGAGAGCTCTGTGGTGAGCACGGTACTCACATGGACGGCTGCTGGGGAGAATGAGAGGCAGGGGTGGGGGTGAGACATACACGCAAAGGATCCCATGGAGTCAGTTGAAACTAGAATGATTTTTTGAAGGAAAAAATGAATGGATGATGGAGCAACACGAATGGGTGGTTGTGCTGGAAGAAGTTTGACACACAGACACTGGGCTGCACCCATGCTGCCTGCTGTTTTCTTCACTAATCTCCTAAGTACTGGGAAGGTAGGAGAAAGGAAGCCTGTGAGGTTTTGTTTTGGTCCTTTCCACCTGACATTGCTTTTATTACCTGGCCATGCCAACTGGTGAGCTACCACTGGTCAGTCATCCCACCCAGAACATGAGGTAATACCATACATACCACATACGATAATATATAAACACTGTCTTGGCATTTACAAACGCATAAAATCACAGGCTGAGTGGACAGAGTCAATAGTCTAGCTAAGTCAACAGTTGGTTCGTTTTAGCAGTTATATTAAACGGACAGAAATCAATGTCCTTCAAATCCACTCTATTTATAAAAGAACATAAATGCCTTTAGGGGTTTTTTGATTTATCAGACAATTTACCAAACATTTCGCTAAAAGAAGAAGGTGTTAATCTTCTGTTTCCCCCTCAGACAAGATTTAGCAATATTTTACAATCTGGGTACAGGGAAAGAGATAAGTGAATGTTCTGAGAAAGCAAATGCCATCAATAAAATATAAAATAATTTATTCAAGATTATAAGTCCTCTCCTCAAAACTTCTGAAAAGAGCCCGTGTATGTTCCTCTTTATTGATCTCTGAATTTCCTACTGTTGCAATTTCCCTTTTGGTGTTTCAGATCTCCACCTCTAATTTTTACAAAAGATGGACATTATTACTTCTCAGAAATGTCACACTAGACCTCTAAACATTTAATAACACCAAAAATGCTGGATTTTTCAAGGGTCAGCAAGGAGCAGTGACTGGAAGCTGAGTCTACAAGAGGGAACATGGACCACCATGCCCAGCTCTGCAGGGCTGCAGCTCTGGTCACTTGCCTGGCACAATGGCAGTTGTGGCTCCTATCTTCGTTCCTAGATTGGATGTGGCAAAAGCTAGTGGGCAAACGAGGCTCCTAAAGTAGCCAACAGAACAAGGTGAGGGGCGTATTCACCTCCCTCTTGATTTTCAGTGGCCTATTCCAGGCCACAGGAGATTGGAATTGCTTGGTACTCCTGGGCACATCCTTCCCTTAACTGCATAAGACCTTTCAAAAATTAAGCGGTGTCACTGAAAAGCAGAGGGATTGCTGATGCATTCTCCCCTTTCCCCCATGGAGGCTCTGGGAGAGCTGGATTCACTTTTCTCCATCCATAGGTGCTCAGATCCACATCCCATGTCTGGGAACATAAGCCCCAAAACTATTTATTGTATGTGGATGCTTCGCTGTCCTTAGAGCAAACAAATACCGAGGCCAGAGACAAGAAGAGAAACTCCCTACAGGAGTGGTCAGGACACCAAGAGAAGGAGGGGAACCCTCCTTGTCCATCAGCAATGTTGTTAAAACAGAGCTATTGCACAGACGGCTTTTCTTAGAGATCCCCATTTATCTGGGATTTCAGCGGGCAACACCACCAGTTACACCACCGCAACTCAGAAAAGGCTGTTGTGCAAGAAATCCCTGACATTTCCGTGGGTCGCGTAGTCCTCAGTGGGCACACACGGAGTCTGGCACTTCTAGATAATTGTGGTCTTCTTGGCCGCACCGTGCCCTTTCAGGATGCACATATGCCACAGATCTGGTGCTGTCAGGCAAGCTGTGCACAAATGAATTAGGGATAACAGAGTAAGCAGCAGAAGAGGATGAAGGCAGGTCCTTGGTGGGACAGTGAGGGCAGGCTGCAGGGACAGAGGTGCTGGGGGCTGAATCCTGTTGGGCAAGTCTACCATGGTCCTCACTAATACCTCAAAGCTGAACAATTATTGGGTTTTTTTGGTTCCTCCTGAGGCTGTTTCTGTGCAGAGCCGGATCTGCTGGGGATGCTCTGGCACCATCTGGCCAGCCAGATGGACCAGGGACACCTAGACTGATAGTGAGGTGAGTGCTTCTGTGATAATAGCATCTGTCAGTGCACCGGTGGCAGTGGGTATGTCTGTGACAGTACCATGGCCTGGAGATAATTACTTTGTGCTCTGTTGTGCAAAACCGAGATAGATCTTATATGTAAGAAACAGTCAGAAATAAGGAACTTTTCTAAAGAAGCCTATGGCAACAGAGTAAGCACATGATAAGAGCAGTCAATACAAGATAAAGATACAAGAAAAACTTTCTGTTGGGTGACTAACAGGGTTTAGAAGAGACTGTGGTGTTTACCTGCAGAGAATTAACATTCCTCTACTTCCTACATGTAAGAACATTTGCACGCAATGTTTTTACAAGTTTCAGTGCCACCTCAAATTCAGCAGAATATGTGAATAAAAAACATATGGGAAGGACAAAAATATATCCTGAGGTAGTTTTTCACTAGAAATATGGTCAATGGAGGAACAGATGGCTCTTGGTCACTGACTTGTATTCCCTGACCGTTTACTATATGGACGAGTTTGCTTACTGATAGTATTATCAGAGGCAAACCCCCAAATATGCTAGAGACTGACTGTCCTCCCTCTGTCCAGGAGAGGGTTAAGACACAGTGGTAAAGCAGGGAAGAAATAAACAACTGAAAGCAGAATCTGAAAGGCACCCTTGGCAAACTGCATCTGTACATAGCATTCCGTGGGGACAGCTTCTGGGTACAGACCTCATTCCTGAGAGGAGAGCTCTGTTAGACCTCCAAAAGGAAAAATCACGTTTGGCATGGGGAAGGGTAGTGGTGTTTCTTCCATACAGAGGAGGAGAACCTGAGCACACATTTCTGTCCTGTCCTGCTCAGCAGGTACACAATGAGATGGTCCTTTTAGCTGGAGATGCACCTCTTGTTACAGGGAATTTTCACAGACTAGCATGCTTTGAAAGAGAAGCAGTATCTGTCTATTTTCTCCCCACTCCTTCTAACTGGGGCAGCCAAGTATGGTGAAGCTTAATTTTGAAAAATACTACCTGGGGGCACAGAAGGAGGCCCAAGACAGAGGAAAGGATTAGGTGGATTAAGTGAGGTGAGCTCGTGAAATTTGTTCATAAACAGAAATGACAGGCTAGCTTGGGAAAAGAAAGTTTCCCTAAGCATACCTGACAGCAGAATCTGACTGATCAAATGAAATGAACAACGACAGAAAGCCAAGTAAGGCCATCCTCTGCACCGAGTCAGGGAAAACACACGGGCTGTGCCGAGGAAATGAGGTTCATGTGTGCAACAGTCCGAATGGCCATCCCAGCTACTAGCAGAGGAGCTTGAGTGTGGTGAGGAGAGCAAGACGCCGACTTTGGAGAGCTGGGACAGAAAGTATGGGCTTTGCCTTCCTGGCCCCGAGCTCCTCACTCCTCACATTCCAGATGTGAGACCCAATTCTGCTTGGACTACAAATATATCACATTTTATAAATATCAAAAAACAAGCAACCAAAACCCCACTGCCGTTTAACATTGCACATTTTTAGAATGACCTTTGTGCTGGCTGTCCACGTGTGCACAGAAGCGTTCACATCTTTTTTTATGCACAGAAGATTCCCCCTATTTCTGCACAATATTCTTCCTAAAAATGGCCACACCACTTCCCTAAGTTACTTTTCCATCACTGGCTTCTGTTTTCTCAAGCTTAATAATCAAGATGATGGATGCTAGGCTTAAAACGTGTGTCCCAACACAGAACAAAATCTTCATGGAAACAGGAATCCTATCTGTTGTTGAACATTTCCTGATTTTCACCCAACAAGTCGCAACCAGTTCAACCACTCAACAAGTCACAACCAGTTAAAACTATTCATTCAGAGTAGAAATTGATTTTTCCTGCTTATCCTGAGTTTTTAGTTAGTATCAATTCCTATTTGAAATGATAAATGTTAACTGTTAGAGCCTACGGAGGATTACCGAAGCAGAAAGTTTAATATTTTGCATATCAGAGTGTTTAGAAAAGCTAATGCGTTATTAAAGTAGTACGGTAAGATTAAGCACATCTCCATCACATTAAGTTCAAGGACACCTCCATCCCAGTCTTTTTACCTTTGAAAAAAAGCCAGATCATCAGAAGGAGACTCTAAATAGCTCCAAGTCAGCCAAAGGGGGACTCCCAGGCAGAGGCGTTGTGGAAGAAAGGTGTAAGGCTGCTGACAGAAGACTCCCATGCAAATCAAGAGGTACAGACGCAGTGTGCCATGCCATGTCGATTCCTGTATGGGCTGTTTTTTTACAGCCCCAAAAAAGGAGCCGTAGCACAGATGGGGCCCTAAATTACACAAAAAATGGCAGGTGCTTCTCAGCCTCTGGAAGCGGTCTGATGGGGGTCATTTAAAGTTACCTCTTCCAACCAGCTGGGTTGTAGATGTTATAATCTGTCTTATGCCATAGATCTTGGTTCAGGATTTCACACTGAATGGCTTACCCTGTCTTACATAGGAAGTCTGCAGCAAAGCTGGAACTGAACCTGGAGATCCAGATTTGACCTTTCCTTTCTTAATCATAGCTCCAACCCTCCTTGACACACAGGGCAAAATGCGTGTCTGTTTAATTCTGAGTGTGGGTATGAATTTTACAGTTTGCAGGTATGGCTTTGTTTATCTGATGATTTCAAAGTTTCTATTAATAAAAAAAAAATTAAAGAGGTGTCCTGGAAGTTTCTCCTCAATAGACCTCAGACTGCAGTTGTAGGTGTTCTCATTAGAGAATTAGTGGGGTTTTGCTGAGGAAATAATTAGCGTCATTTTGATAAATCCTTTTCTGCCAAATGGCTATAGACATACATTTTGAGCAAGAAAAACATTTTTTTTTTTTTATCTCAAGCTGCAGCTATCAGGTTAATCAGAGTCTTCTGTGGGAAGTCTTCCTCTCTGGGTAAACTAAGCTTTTGTATTGAAGGGGAGGTGACACGAGCTGTAAAAATGCTTTCATCTATGTTATAGAGTTCAACTTCCTCTTACAAAAAACCCAACTAATCATCAAAACCACCAAAAAGAAAAAAGCCACCAAGAAAAGAGGATTATTTCTCTCTCCCTCTTTTCTTCATCATGATCTTGCTTATACCTTGCCATAGGCAATCCTGTCATTTTTAGATTTTTTATTCCCCCATGAAACAGATGCTCACACTAAGTATAATCCTTCTCACAGATGTTACCAAAAGCACCAGGGAGCCAGGCTCGTGCCTAGCTATCCATGGGATGTATCTATGTTTTGTCTATGCAGGTGTGTTTCAGCATGAGCAATAATAACATTTTCCAAGTTCTCCAACAAAAAGCTGTTCAGGGACGACTGTGCCATAAAGTCAAGTCACTCATCCAACCACAAGTCCCAAACCAACAGTGAATTTACGGTAGGACTGAAGAGTAACAACTGATTTAGTACAAGTAGTTGCACTCTAAAATATATGGGAATACCCAAGTACTGTGTGGAGGCTTTGCTCTATGTGCCTTGGCAAGTAGGAGTCTACATTGCTTTAAGTCAAATGTTAAAGTGCCAACAACTACCTTGACTTCAGGGGAGCTGAAGACAAGCACAGCCTACGCAACATAGATATGACATGAAGTCAAAAAACCAAACTAGTAGAAACTATAGTGAATATCTTAGAGTTAGAAAAAAAATCACTGAAAATTGGTCAAAACCTGATCAAATACACAGATAAGGGTGTAGCAAAAGAGAACACTGTCCTTTTGGAAGGTCAGTCAGTATTTCTTTTCATTCTTGTGGCCATGCCTGGTTATTTATATACAGCATTTGCACAGAAATAGCTGCACTCATTTTGCTTAATTAAGTGTAATCCAGCCTTACCTGGCAGGTCCATATTGATGTGATAATGAATCCATCATCTCTGAAGACATTGAAGATTTCAATGATCCCCCGTGAATATCCGAACACAGAGATACTAGCATCTGAAACCGCCAAGTTAAATGTGAGGTAGTCAGTGGGCTGCAGAAGATGTCTTTGTTTATACAGGACAAAAATCACAATGCTGTTTCCAAACCAAGACAGCCAACCTGGAAAAAAAATTAAATCTATGAAATCAAAAAAGAAAACAAAGCAAGAAGTAGTTCAGTGTGTAAATGTGGGATGCCTCTTCTGAAATTACCCTTTTTTTCCCCTAGAAACAAATTAAACCAGTTTACCCATTGGAAAACCTATGCATGAAGCCTTTTAAAGTAGCTGGGTACTTTTCAGAAGCAGGAACAAGTTAATAACTCCAGCAATAAAAGAGAACAAACACAAAGAGCTGCTGCTGCCTCTATCAGAGATCCATCATTTAAAAGCCTAGAGAAGGTTTTCTCCCCTAAGTGGGCAGATGAAACTCACGAAATGTAACTCATCGGGAAAAAAGGAAAGAGGAAAGATTGGTAGAATGGAGCAGAAACTACAAGAAATCTGCCAAAAGCTGCAGCTGCAGCTGTTTATGTACATGGTACATAATAATGGATAAGGGGAGTTCATGCACATAGCCTGAGAGCTGCTTTACCCGTCCTCCCCGGAGAAGTGCTGCCTTTTCCAGCTAATACGATTAAGTTTCTTCTCTTAGAACAGTGTAGGATCTCCTTGCAGTAAAGCCTGTCCCAGATGGGAATATTTTTCAGTAACACACCTGTTAATCTATATGAAGACAACATTTAGAGCAGGCCTTCCAGAAGCTTTAAAGTCTCTTTTTATTTACTTTTAAAGAAAGCTGTGTCCTCTCTTACTTTCCAGGCACAGAGACGCCTGACTTGTATGTGTCTAGTTCCCTGAGGAAAACGTGAGGGAGATGGCTGTAAATCTGGTGAAAGTCAGCCACTTACTCAGCTGGAGAGACCTTGAGTTTCCAAATGTGCATGGCTGTTGACCCACCCATCAGTGCAAGACCTTGGCAGTTTGCATCCCACTTTGTGGAATGATGTAGATATGCAGAAACTAATTACTTCTAACAAAATCTTTACTTTGCTCATAAGCGTCAGGCTCACTGTTGGAAATGGGGCTCAGCCAGAAAAGGGGATGGCTCCCGGGCTCCTCTCTGTCCAGGCACAAGCAGCAGATATCCCAGAGTACAGGGATGTGTGCTGACATAGCAAGAGGCGAATATATGCGCTGAGAAGGGATGAGAAATGACAGCATTGCACAGCACCTCTGGATATTCAAAGGAGTTCACGAGGTGAAAGACAGCTGATGGGTTGAATCTTGTAGCAAGAGGGCAGCTGCCTTCCTTCAGGAAGCGTTAACAACCGCACATGTCAGGACCCCAGAGCTTCTCCGTTGGGCTGCTTCGGCCAGCAAGGCTGTGCCACATAGGCAGGGGCTTGGGAGGAAACTGCCTCTGAACGTCCGGGCCACCTGGGAGTACCACGAGTTGAAATGCCAAAGGCACTTGTTCTGCAAACAGAGGTTCTGCAAACAGAGAGGTTAAGTACTTAATGCCCAGCTAGTCTGGAGTGGGAGGAGAGGAGGTTGACAGCACTGTGAGCTGCTTTTTCTGCAGAGCAATTTCCTTTTGATAACTTCTCTTTGCAAAACTGCCAGGCTGCTGCTGCTCTGGCTTGCTTAGCAAACTCACATGGTTTACTAAAGCGCTTTTGTACTGGGAAGAGCTGACGTGTCAGCGTATGGCATTAACCAGAAATAGTCACTGGTGCAATGATACACTGAGATACATACGTGTTTATATACATCTCATTATAAGGAGAAGATCAATAATAACAAATACATCTTATTCTGGCCACTAGGTGACAATGTTTCTTAACCAAGTCTCATTTTCAATGTCTGCATGCACTTTAAGTCAGGAATTGTTTCTGACTTTTTGTTTGAGCCTAGGAGTTATAAATAGGCACAGTGGGGTGGAAGAGGATGCTTTGGGAATGCATCGGAATCGTTGGCAATGCAAAGATGGTAGTTGTGTTGTTTGTGTATGTCAGCTCTACCTTCTGTAAGGCAAGAGAGATTTCAAGGCAGTAGGTATGGAAATATTTTCCCTGTCAATATGAAGACATAGTGCTAAAATGGCAGAGACAAAATAAAACGGCATCTCCTTTGTAAACAGCAGCATTTGTTTGTTAACGCGGTGTAACGGATAGGACGGCTACCCTAAAAACATCATACACGTGTACTTCCTGGGAATGCACAGACTAGATTCCCCCTAGCCTGGAGGGTAAGGGAGTTTTCAGTTAAGGGATCGTAAGGAAGAAACTGAGCAAAACGTCACATAAAACAACAATGCACATATTTTAGATGGAGGTGACAGAGACACAGTATTTGTGTTCATTTTCTGAAACTACGTTCACACACTGAGAGTGGGAATGAGGGAAATAAAGTTGCAGAGGGAGTACAATTCTGCAGGTCAGCACAAATCTTGTAACCAAAGCAGGTGGAGAACCTACACTGGCGTATCCAGTCCCTAAAAGGTCTGCTCTGTCCGGGTGGTAGGGCGTATTAACACTGTGATAAGAAACCTGGAGGAAATCAATTCTCAGTAAACCATGGAGTAACAAAACAGTGGTCACATACAAATACGATCAACCAGAGCAGTTGCCAACCAAACAACCCCGAAACAAAAAAACCTCCAACCAACCCCAACAAAAAGAACACCTCAAAGCAAACCACCTCCCTCCTCTTCTCCTTGCAAACCCTGACAGCACAACAGGAAAAAAAGGTTGAAAATTAATGGCGGAGGAAGCACAGCAATAGCTCTGGCACTCTCAGTGAGGGCAGGGCAGGGATCTCCTCCGCTGCTCTGCAGGCGCTATGTGCCTCAGGGTAGATCACAGGCAGATCAAGAGCTCAGAAAGGAATGGCTGAACTTCAAAGTGCTATAAGGTGCTGGTGTCACCAGGCAGCATCTCAATAAAACAGAGGACAGAAAAGAAATAACCGAGGGAACTAGTTTCTTTCTTTCTATTTTTTTTTTCTGCCAGCAATATTCATTCACAAGAGTATATGGAAAAAAACCCAACCCAAACCCAAAATCCAATCCCAGCATCCTAAGGGATTCCTGTTGAGAAAGGACAAGTTCCAACTGAGATAAAAATGTATCTGAGAGAGGAAAAAAATAGCACACAGGAAGAAACTGAGCACATTTCCACCCGATGTAAGGTTCAGAGAGGAGGCACCACCTTTCCCCCATAAGCTGTAGTGCTGTCTGATATGGGCTGCTCATCAGCGAGAGATGCTGGCCCTTCTGAAGGGGCAACATACACAGATAACACAATTACTGAAGTTCGTTAACACAGGGCAGGACAGAGCAGCTGCTGTGAGACTGGCAGTATCAGAGCAGAACGGCTTAACTGAGTGTTGATAAATTCTAAATATTGAACAGCTAGGGAGTCACCTTTGCCCCCAGACACTCACAGAAAAGTACTTCGTACTACATTTGCAAACGTTGGGAGGTAGAAGGAATAGGATGGACAGCAGTACTAAAATGTTGTATTGTCCTTACATAACTCAGTAGTAATCCTTCCCCTGGAATAATACCCCCTAATAGAGCATTTTAATCCACAGGTATCAAAAGTGCTCCATGCAGGATGCTGGTGCTGTTATCCGTGATTTCTGGGGGAGGCACAGGAAGGCTGCCAACCCAGCTGGTGGTAGTCAGGAACCAAAACCCTATCAACAAGGTCCTGTATCAGCATGCTGTCCACCAGCCAATGCACATAAAGCACTGAAAAAGTAGACAGCAAGAGTGATTAAGGATACTGAAAATCTCTCTGCTGGAAGCGGCTGAGAAGAGTGAGATAGTTTAGCTTCGAGAATAGCTTAGAGGGAACATCACAATTTTACAAAGGTTTCTGCCAAATCGCTCAAGTTTTAGCATCCAGATGTGCCCTCTTTTTCTCTCATGTACCTGAGATGGTTTTTGGACAAGCAATGAACACCTGAGGCTGCGTGCAATTTCATTGCTAACATTCAGTTTATGTTTTGCAGAGTTAATTTGGTACAAGGCAACTGATAGCTCCGACCTGGCCATCCACATTTCCATAGATGACTGCATCTACGCCCAGCTAAGACAGGTTATCATGTTTTGTACTTAGACTTGTTCGTATTAGACATTGTTGCATGACCTTTACTTCTAGAATCTGACAAGCATGAATTAGAACACTGGGTGTTACAGCTCACCCATCTGCAGTTTAAAATATACAGAGAGTCTTAAGTGGAAGAGTTCAAGAAATTAGAGCAAAAGATGAAGGCTCAGTGCCACAAGACAAGCTACGCTTTGCCCTCAGCAAATAACTTATGTCTAGGACAGAAATTGGATTGAGCATCTAAATATAGAGCAGGCATGAATGAAGTCAAGTCCTGATTCAACGTCCTATACATAAGCATAAATGTCTGTCCGAAGAGGTTTGCTGTAAAAGATTTTCAGACTAAAAAACTTGATTTAACACAGTGATAAAATCTAGAGGATTTGCAAAGCTGTCATTAATTCTTACAACGGTGAAGTGACCCTGCACTGTTTTTAGTCTTCACTGCTAATTATACATACACAATATCCTATCCAGGGCACGTTGCCAGTTTTGTCAGGAAGGAAAAGAGTCATCATGTTTTAGACTTGACAAAGCGTGGAGAAATTATTTGCTCAATAAATGAAATCATTTTGTGGATTAATGTTTTGTGAATAGCTTGTTTCCTTTCCTACCTTCTCAGATTTATCTGTCAAACAGTGTCCCAAAATAACGCTCTTTCTGTCACTTGTCAAAGAACAGTTTACTGTCACCATTCGGAAATGCGTGCCATTTAAAGGCATGTTTGGGTCTTGTCATCTGTTACGGTTTTCTGACAGGACTGGCAATGCTCTCAGCACACCTTTGTGATACGAGCACTCACAAAAAGTCAGAATTTGTTCTCTAATAAACATTCTCTCATACTGACATAGAATTTCCTTGCATAGCAAACATTCTTTCTAACTGTCCCAGTTAATTGTGAAACGAGGGAAAACGAGCACAGAACAGGTTGTGTATAAAACAGAAAAGCACCATTTACTTAAGAATTCCAACTAATAATTACGGAGAAAAAAAATGCTTCCCCCCCCAGGTCTAGGTTGACTTAGCAGCTGTGGACAGTACCTTTAAATTGCACCTAATTATTTAGACTATAAAAGGATTTTCCACAGTACTATACCACTTAGAGCAAAGGCAAAAAGGGGTCAGATATAACGCTAGTGACAGAAGCTCCCCTGTCTGTGAAAGACAGTTCTGAGCTCATGGAAGGGAAGGATGGAAACAGAGCACTGCCGTCAGAAAGGGGATGCTGACGCAGCTGACCTACGGAAGGATAACACAGTGTCAGCTATCGCCTGCAGCTAGTCCCTCTGAGCACGCTGTGATGGCTCAGCACTATGGGATTGGCATTGCATTTTTTCCTCACTTTGCTTGTTCCCTTGCAGAAACGTTAGGAAGCAGAATGACGGCATGGCAGGGGGGTTGGAACTAGATGATCTTTAAGGTCCCTTCCAACGCAAACCATTCTGTGATTCTGTGGTGACTCGGATGCCAAGCAGCAGTGTCGTGATCTCCAAATCCATCAGCATTTGCAAAATGCACTCTTACACTTTAATGCTGGTTGGCTTGTGACATTAGTGTGCCGTAGCTATTCCAGCACGGGCTGGGAGCTTCGGTCTCCATACAGCATTCTGAGAATCCCTCTATCTGTATGATATATGACACGTACATCAATGTCCTGTCTATCTCATATGACATCCATGCTACCTGTGACACAAGAATTTCCAGAAGGGGACACGCAAAGAGGCCTCATCTCAGGAAAAGGTGTTAGATCATGGTTCTTGGATATTGATGTCCTCTGTCAAGATGTGTGACTATGAAAAGACTTGGCCAAAGACAGTTGGGTTTTTTGGACTTCATCCTGCGAAGGTGAAGAGATTCAGAGGAGCCCCATCTTCTGGGTAAATGCTAACACCAATCACACACATCCCTTTGGTGTCGGAAATGTACGTCAGAATTTGCAGAAAGCTGCACTGGCATGTTAGATTCCAAAGAGAAGAAAATTTGTAGCAGTTATGGAAGAGTAATCACTGAAACTGTTTTCCAAGGCATCAAAAAACGGAAAGTGTGAAATATGAACATCTCTGGGACTTTGTGTAAGGAAATACTCACAGACTCCTGCAAATGCAGATTGTCTTTCCAGACCCCTAAAGAAACACAGGTACGGGAAAGTAGCACACGGACTGATCCTTGCCCTCTGCTGCCAGAAGAGCAAGAGGGTGTCTGCACAACAGAGTGCTTTGTTCTGCCACATCACCGCTCTTCAGACAAAGTTATTTGTGCACATACAGCTAATAGCTGTCATTTGTTATAGTTCGTGTTTGCAGAAGTGTGGGAATAGACCTTTGAGGAGAAAAAGACACGGGGACTTTTCTGATTTATGTATTATTAGCAGATTTTTTTCAAAAGTTCCTATTGCAAAAAGGTGTACCTACCTCCATCACATTTTAAACAGATCCACATTATACTTGACTTGGAGTAGTGCTGTTACTGGTTAAATATACTCTGCAAGAAAGGCAACTTGAGTTTTGAATCTGGGGGTAAGCTTCAAGAATAGCAGTTATGACATGCCAAGCACTTGTAAACTTGGCAGAAGAATCTGGAGCAATCAAAACCCAACAAGACATACAACCTAAAAGCTCAGGCCCCTGGGTACTTTACAAAGTATTTGCTAGAAGATGTAGGGTCATGATTAGGAAGCAGCAGAGGAAAACACCTCTGTTGATTGATTGATTGATTGATTGATGGAAGAATTTTGAACTACCAGTGTGATGCAAAGGCAACACTAGGAGTGATCAGTAGAGCTGGGGAAGTGTAAATAGTAATGTGAATGACAATGGCAAGACTTTGCTTGTGTGCTATAGTGCCATGGCTATAAGTAAAAAAAAAAAAAAAAAAAAAAAAAAA